>PVJA010037754.1:0-20172 GCA_004027025.1 Myocastor coypus | reverse complement strand
AAATCAGACCTATATGTGTAAATATCGTATAGTCTCCCTAATATAAGTACTTTAAAGAAGAAAACAAGAACTTAAGGGCATAACACAGCTGAATGTGTTATGGATTAAACAACGAAGTGACTGGAAGCAGACAAAGCAGAGAACATCAATAGCAAAACCATACACTTATGTACACAGGATGAATCAGACATTGGTCTCATTGACCTTTCTTAGCTGTGTTGGGTTTAGAGAGATCTTCTTCTAATTTATACAAATAATGCATCTGCACTTTCTTCTGGAACTTTCATGATTTCATTTTTTGAAGTTTTGATTCCTTGAAAATTTAAATCGGCAGCAATGACTTATTTTAGTACAAGAAATCTTTACTCATCCAGGTCTATTTTAAAACTATTTATTTAATAATCCAATAATGCAGTTGGCTTAACAGGCAACTGCTATCACATCCTAAATTTTCATATGTATGAACATATGTGGGCTCTATTTTTATCTTTTAATTTATTCTCGCATCTGAATTGTTTAAATTATACTAGTTTTAAAATAGATTTTATTAATATAGACTTAAAATAATATTTTCAAGTATATAAATATTAAAATACACAAGGAAGTTGGTATCATTTAAGCGATTTTTTCAGTTATTTTTGAACTATTTTTCAAATACTAACTATATTTAGGTTTTAATTTTATATAATAAACCTGCAAATAGGGTAAGGAAATGAGTAGTACAACAGTCCTCAGAATGTTACACCTTAGCATTACCTTGTTAAAAATACAAATTTCTGAGTTCTGATTTCCACAGCTTCTGAGGAAGAAGGTAGGTTGTTCTTACACATTTCCATGACAATTTTCAGACATAATACAGCTCAAGGTCTACTGGAATTACAGGGTTACATTTCTAGCTTCAAATATCTTCAACAAAGAACAACCAGACATTGTGGTGCATTCCTGTAATCCCAGGGCTGGGGAGACTGAGACAGGAGGGTCATTACCATCTAAGCTGCATAGCGAGACCCTGAGCCAAATAAACAAATATTTTTTAAAATTAAAAAAAAAAAAACAGCTAAAATAGGGACATCTTTCAAACAAAAATGTCTTAAGAGGGCCAGCCTGATTGCACAGCAGATTACAGCACCTGCTTAGGCAGAACACAGTGGTCAGGGTTCGAATCCCCAGTGAACCATCTCAGCCTCGCCTCCAGGCTACACTGAGATGGTGAATGAGACTGGGCAAGGTGATATGTGCCTGTAATCCCAGCACTTGGGAGGCTGAAAACAGGAGAATTACTATGAGTCTGATCTACATAGTGAGAGCCTGTAGACCCTGTCCTAAATACAGAAAAAAAAAAAGTCTCAAGGACAACTAACATCACCAAAATATAATTTAGAAAAGCTAAAACATTTTAAAGGACAGTCTGTACATAACAAGCAATGAATCAGAGGCATGTTCAGTTATAAATAGGAAACTCTTAAAAGCTACAGTACCAAAATGAACATGATAAACGAGAGAACATAACTGAGGGGACCCTCCAAAGAAAAGCACAATGTATGTGACCAAAATACCCCAAGGTATACACAGGGGAGGCTACTGTACTAAGGGACAAACTTCACTCATTAACTCTAATCCACTGTCACATGATGGAAAAAAGAATCCCCTAGAAATCTGACTTTGCTGCCATAAGCTGTGGCAGAAAGGAAGTGAACTGCGTACATCCAAGGTAGAAGTATTCCTCCTATTTCAAGTCTTCCATTCTTCTTTAGTACAGTAATTATAAAGTCTTGTACCTAGCATTTTCAAGCAATTCAAAGAGAACAGATTTTTCTGTTCACTATCATGTTAGAAGTCCTAAGCTATACAGTATGTTTTTAGGAGTAATAGCCTGGCACACTTGTAATCCCAGCACTCAGGAGGCTGAGGCAGGATTGTTGTGCATTCAAGACCAGCCTGGGCTATAAAGTGAGCTCAAGGCCAGCCTGAACTACATAGCAAGACCCTGTCTCAAAGAGACCAAAAACAAAAAGGAGTAAAATAATTGAAGCAAAGAATTGAAATCATCTGCATTTGCATATGACTTATTTGCTTAGAATTTCCAGAGAATCTATGGGCTAGATCTTAAATTTTAGAGTAGTTAAAAGTAACTCTTAAAAAGCAATACTCTTTTTCTTTTTTCCATTTATGTATTTGGTATAAGGTGTCACTACGTGCCTAAGTCTTGTTACCATAAGTGACATCACTCCTTTTTCTCAGCCTCTCCAGCACTGGGATTACAGCTGTAAGGCACCATGTCCAGACTCCTTAGCTGGCTCAGCGCATCCCAGGGACAGGGCCAGCATGGCATGTGGGACCAGGAATAGAACCCTGCCTCCTGCACTTGCCAAAGCAGGCCCTTAGTCTGCTGAGCTATCTCACCAGCCCTTTAAAAAGTAATATTCTTATTCACTTGAAATAAACAAATGGAAAACATTAAGGAAAAAAAAAAAAAAGTTTCCATTCAGTTGTATCTAGGACGGTGTAAGTGCAGAAAAGACCTGAATCTGCTGCTCTTGGAGGCTTGGGTCTGGGAGCACAACTAGCTCCCTGTGTTGATACAAGCTTTCCCCAAATGACAAAAGCAGCTAAATACAATTAACAGTGCAAACAGTAACCGTTTGTGCTGAATATCTGCCTGTCTGCGGGAGTCTGAAACACTGGTGTGTAACAAAGGGTATCCCTAGGACTGGTCCCTAACAACAGCTCTGTGCACAGTCTCTAACGAGCTACCCTGGATAAACACCTCTGGTGAGTTGTTACAACTTACTGATGCATATCCTACTTGACTCCAAAGGAAGGAGACTGCTGGAAGCTTTCCCTAAAACTTTGCCCCTTGAGCCTTTTGTCCTCTACTGAGTTTGCTTTTTAACTTTTTGCTCTAATAAATCTAAACTGTGAGTTCAACTACATGGGAATACTAGGAATCTGAGGAAATCACTATATCTCAGGGTGACCTGAAGGACGTAATTTCAAAATACTCACTGAAGGACAAAAAAGACCTAAGTAAATGAAGTGTTATATCCATGCCTGGGAATGGGAAGAAAAGCAACTCACAAGCCCAGCCATCATGGGTATGTTTAATATAATTCTAATCAATACACTTGCACAGGTTTTTAATGGTTCTTGATTAGTCAGTCCTAAAATCAATATAGAATAGTGAAGAGCCAAAATTAACTGTGAAAAAGAAAAAGAAGGTGGTAGAATTTGCCAAATCTGGTTTCAGAAATTACCATACAACTCTAGTAACTAGGTAACAGGACAATAACTTAATAGAACTTTTCAGGGAAAAGTCATGTTTTGACAACATGACTGTAAAATTTGTAAAAAGAAGTTAAATCCCAGAATAGTTGACACACCTGATGAAGATGAACCCTGCTAGATGCTATAAAAGGGTTATAAAATTAGAGAAATTAAATGAACAGACCAATGAACAGAACAGAAAGCTTCAAACCATGTCACTCATGAATGTGAAATAATAGTATTTGATATTATGGACCTTAGGAAAGGGTCAATAAATAGGCTGGGAAGACAAACTCTTCATACAGGGAAAATAATATAAATTTCTATCTGATAGTACTTTATGTGTTCTATATTTATGAAACACTTCATAATAATTTGACTAGATACACACACTGGAATCTCTTATTATACTAATCACGGGCTGACAATTATAATTTTCTAGCCTGTCCTCCTTGTTGGAACCCTGAGGGGCTCTCAATTTATTTAGGTAACACATAACCTCAATTTAACCTCAGCTTTCAAAATAATTTGAATCTCACCTCATAGATCCTGGCAATGCCACAGAGCAGGGTTACTTCTCCTGGAAATTTGTCTAAGCCTTGTTTGAAAAGGTTTAAAGCAGTTATAGGCTGGTCCAATGCCATGTAAACCTATAAACAAAACACATTTTAAGAAAAATACCAATTCTTAAAACAACAATACTGCTATGTCAAGACTGTAACTATGGATTAACAATGAATTATCTCCTAGATATCCTAGTAAAATTTTTCAAGAATGTGCAGAATTAATTTCCAATTATGTTATACCATGACTGCCACACGTTATACTGAAAGCATTCGTTCATTTTGTCCTTCAGTTACGTATTGTGGATGCCAAGCAGCAACCAGACAAGAAATCAGGAGAAAATCCCTTCGGACTAGAACAGACGGGAGGCTGGCAGTAAGGAACCAAATAGGAGACTAAAGTTGGAGGCGCTGGAGGAAGCAGAACAGAGCCAAGGAACAAGGTCTGAGAGAGCAGCCATGCAGAGGATGGATTCTCCTTCAAGAGAGTGCAAACAGGTCTACTAGGTATGGTGTCAGAGAGTGGTACCACTGAGTGCCTGATGGCTTCCACGTGACCAGAAAGGAGAACATGGGCATACTTAATAGGAATCTCGGAAATCGAGGAGGAGGAGACGTTATGGGCCCGTGCTGTCCCAATTTTGGACCTACTTTCTCACCAATTAAGCTATACTTTGATAAGAAGCCCAAATGGAAACAGAGCCAACTGCATGTAGCATTCATCTCTCAAGTATCAGATTAGAGGGACAGATATGGATGAAAACTTTTTCAGATTTTGCCTTAAACATTTTGGGGCTTGTTTTGTAAATATAATACAATTACAAGTACAAAATATTTAATAAAGTAGAAAGAAGACCGTGTTATTGAGGGTGTCTCAAATTTTGCCTTAGGATTACTTCTCTTTAGCCTTGACCCTAGATTTGTTCACTGGGTCTTTGTCCCTCTTGGCTGACTTCCCAGCGTCTTTTGTCTGGTTTCCAGCCGTTATCACAAATTTAAGACAGCAAAGGCCACCACTGTGGCCCAAGACATCAGACAAAAAGCAAGCACTTTTCTGTTATGGTTCATCTTCACACTTTTTAACTTGGGAAGTTCTGAAAGATACAGCAAGATGGTTCTACAACTGTCACTTTATCAAATGTTGTTCTTTCAAAGTATTCTTGGTGAAGGTCAAGAAGTGACTTCATCCTGATACAGCTTAAGTATCTCTTACCTAAAATGCTTGGGAGAACAAGTGCTTTGGATTTCAGATTTCTTTTGGGTTTTGGTGTACTTGTAGAGCCATAACACAGTGTCTTGGGGATGGAATCCATCTCAACACCAAATTCATCCTGTGCTTCATCAGGATCTTGCCCCTATGACTCACACGCAATTTTGTACAAAGTTTTTAGTGCACCTGCATTTTGATTGTGACTCATTCTATGGCACCATGCATGGAATTTTCCACTTGTGGCATCAGGCCAGATATGCAAAAAGTATGCAAAAAGATTTTGGAATACCTTAAATTTCAGATTTTCAGATTTAGAATGTTCCACCTTTACTGAGGTGTTTGGGTCTGTCTGCAGCTCTGCCATAACTGGTGTTGGTACTAGGCAGCATTAAACAGGCTCTGGAGATGGAGAGACCTAAGTTTGAATGTTGGCTGGTACCCTGGAACACTCCTGAAGTCTCAATTTTCTTAAGACAACAAAGGAAACTATAAAACCTACTTGCATAGTATTGTGAGGACTGAATCCAGTGAATGAGATAGAATGCCTTACACTGAGTAGGTGCTCAACTAAAAACAGAAATAAAGATTCTTATTATTCTGGCAGAAACAAGTAAAGACCTATATAGGAGCTGGGGAAGCTCCTGCCTGGCAAGCACAAGGTCATGAGTTCAATCCCTGGTACCAAAACAATAACAACAAAAAACTAAAACAAAACAAAAGGACCTATGTAAGAATGGTCCCTATTCTTTACAACTTCTTCATATGTAACATAAATGTGTTGAAGACAAAAGGCTACTTTGGGACCTGTTACTTACAGGGTAATGAGACTAGAGTATTTTTTTCTGTTCTAATGGGCCACCCTTCAGAAGGGTTTTATTTTTCATGGCGGGCAGTTTGTCCTGAGGTAGCTATCCCCCATATATACTTTTTCCTTTGCTAAAAAACAAGTTAAATCTGAACATATTAATGTGCCAAACATTCCTTAGGAAGTGGCAACTCGCCCCAGATTTCAGTCAGATTAATAGTGTTTACTTACTTTTGCCAAATAGAGAAATGTATCTACCATTTCCTGCTGCTTCAGGGCTGATTTAAACTGTTTTTCCGCTTCACGATACATTCCTAACCTAAAAACAGCCATTAAAATAATTAGAAACTCAACTTAAAAATAAACATTACGGCATTTTTTTTAAACCTTCAGGATATGGATAAACAAATTACAACTATCACAGTAGGCACAGAGAAAGTAATCTGGACACACACACACACACACTGACATGGGTGTCAACACGGTACTGTTGAGCAGAGTCGCCTCTCTCCCATTTTCACTGGCTAGCTAATCCTCAAATGGTGTGGAAAGAGCCTGCCTGGCTTGTGGTCACAGCAGGACTAACAGCTTCCAGTAAGCCAGGTCAAATCAGTTCAGAAGAGCTTATGATCAGCTGGACATATGGCAAGTGACCTGAATAAATGTTTACGCCTCCTTTTCACTGGAAGAACAGAAAGATATTTCTTTGAAAACATTTTCTGCTCTGAGACAAAAAGCTTGTATGTTTAGCGACCCTCAAATATTTTGAGGTAAATAATAATGGCCCCTGGAGTAATGCAGCCATACTATTTTATCATTCCGGATTTTTTCTTTTTTGTCTCTTTTCCTTCACTTGGCATCGGAAACTGATGGCCTCAGTCTAGCACTCAGATTTGCTCTTTGCCTCAATACGACTGTTGTGATGTCAGTGCCCATATCTTCTTCCCAGAAAACATTTTCTTACCATTAAATCCATCACTGAAGTACATCCAGCTTTAATTCAGTCTGTCCTCAATAGATCTGTTAAGTTTTCTCATAGCCACTCATCTCTGGCCAGCTAACAGCTACTTAGATACAATCATGTCTCATTTTATAAAACAAAATCAAAATGATATGCAATATATTTCACTGAACTGCTTTCACTTAAAGGATTGGAAAAATAGACTTGATCAATTTCCATACTCTAAGCTTCAAGCACTGGTGTGGCTGATGCACTGATATTGGAAAAAGAGCTGAAAGTGATTGAACGTGGCCCAAAAGCCATCTCCATCAGAGAATGTGTGATGCCACTAAAGCCCCTGCCTCTTTAGGGGTCCCACCAATAGCACAAAACAGTGTAAACTGTTACTAAAGAATCTAAAGCTCTGAAAAACAACACATGGGTGTCCACCACATTAACTGAGCAAGTAGGTTTTAATCACAGGCCTGAGATAGTCCCTGAATTTTATACATGCTAGTCACTGATTTTAAGTCTGTAGACTTTTATTCAATAGCTACCTCTTTCTAAAGGAGATTTTATGATAAGAAGATACACATAAAACAAGAACAGCAAAACAGAATTCTATTTGTAAACAATATAAATGAAAGAATAAATAAATTTCAAAGACAAATCAGTAGATAATCACATACTGAGAAACATGGAAGCCAAAGAAAGAAGAAAATATGGGGCACATGTTTTGTTCTTAATGCATCCTTGAGAGAAAATTTCCAGCACTATTGGAAAGGAGTTTTCCGATGTATTCTTGTACAAAGAAAACTAAGTAAACAATGTTCAGAAAAAGTCTAGGAATAATGGAAACAGTAGTTAAGCTCATAAAATCAGGCCAGTGTAAGAGTCAGAATCCAGAGAATCAGTTTCTAGCAGCCACCAATTTTTTCTCTCCAATTTAATTCAACTAAGCTGTCAAGTGCCAATTGCATGCATATTTTATGATGTAAGAAGATGCAAAAATAAAGACGATAACAATCATGTACTTGTCACACACATAGGAACTTAACTATTACAGCCAATGAAAAAAAAGGTTTGAGAGCACAGAAGAGGGAGCCAGCCAGGAGGGAAGTTCAAGGAGGGAGTGACAGACATGACTTCACCAGCTAGATGTGACAGTGGAGATGGAGTTGCGCTGGAGATGGAAGCGAATTGTAACACAAGCACACAGGCAGGCAAGAAAGTGCATAACATGTCAACGGCTGCTGAGGAATTCGGCATAATCGACCAGGATACTGGACAATAATGAGAGTAGTGTGCGATGGTGTCAAAGTGTAGACTGGAACAAGATGATGATGCCCTACTTAAAAGCAAGACCTCCGTCTAGTGATGAGAATCACCAAGGAATCCAACAAAGGCTGCTTTTCACAACAGGTATTCTCCCTGTACACAGAGAGGACTGATGAGGCAACAGACTGGAGGCAGAAACCTGGGCAAAAAGCTGTCATAAGAACCCAAGCAAGTCACACTAAAAGCCAGATATGGGGTGCTAGAGTGGGAATGGGCAGCAAGGGAGCCCTTCTGAGAGTTTTGCAGAGGTAAAATCAATAGAACTTAATGATGAGGAGCAAAGGGACAGAATGCAATTTCAGGTGGCATCTTCTGGTAATGCATTCTTGACCTCTGCTGCTCAAGTCAGGACTTCCTTCTCTTGGGTCTCAGCACACTCTATCACACCAGGACTGTACTTGAAATGATTTCCTGTCTGTCTGAACCATCTGAAAGAAGCTAATGTATCTTTGTAATCCAATTTAATGAGAGTAGTTGCTCATTAACTATTCTGAGTGAATGAAAGAATACGGGAATGAATGAACACAGAATATATAATGTGAAGGTGAGCAAGTACTAAAGAACAGAGGAGAACTAAAATTTAATATAGCAAGGTATTCTCATTTAAATGTCATCACATATGGGTAGCCAAAGGAATCAGATTTGTGATGTTCTTTAATAAAGATTTTTTAAGGTTCTGCTTGGAGGTGTAAGAGTTCAAAACTATCCAATAAATTACACCCATAAAGCCGGGCGTGGTGGCTCACGCCTGTAATCCCAGCACTTGGGAGGCTGAGGCAGGAGGATTGGTGTGAGTTCGAGACCAGCCTGGGCTACAAAAGTGAGCTCAAGGCCAGCCTCAACTGCATAGCGAGACCCTGTCTCAAAAAGACAAAAAAAAAAAAAAAAAAAAAAATTACACCCATAAGTGCTTAATGTTACAACAGCCTAAAATTGCCTTGGTAAAAAAATATATTTCTTCAATCTATAAGTAGGAAAAATACTTTCTTCCTAAAAATTCTGTATTCAGTATTAATAAATCACAAGTTCTGTGTGAAACATCTAGATGAAAAGTAGCCTTAATTTCAACAGTTGAATATTTCATTTATATTCATCTTTTCCACAGTGTTTGAATAAGAGCTAAAGTTCATGACTAAACCAGGCATGCTGGCACACACCTGTAATCCTAGCACTTGCTGCAGGAGGATCGCTGGGAGTTTGAGACCAGCCTAGTCTACAAAGTAAACTCAAAGCCAGCCTGAGCTGCATGGGAGAGACCCTGTCTCAAAAAGACAAACCAAAATAAATTAAGTTCATAAACACTGGAAGATGCTTACAGAAACTGAAATGTATCTTCTTTTTGAATATGACATTGTTATCATTATAAAATACAATTGTTCTAAATTTATGTTTTTCCAAATGTTCAAAATGCATGTTAATAGCAGCATTAAATTTTAGGTGTTATTTGCTAGTTGTTATATGAATAGTCATAAAAGTAATTATGACTTTTCTGATCTCTCAGTTGATTTGCCCCAAAACATATCTAAATACTAAGTGAATGCAAGACCATTCAGGACCTACAGAAATAACATGCAATTGTAAAAGCAGAGAACTGGCATTGGAAAATACAGTGCAGATTCTCACTGTGCCATTCACCTTATCTTTGTGAGGCTTGATTTTTCTCACTTGAGAAAATTCTTAATGGCAGCAGCAATCTGTGAGGCCCTGTGAGATTGAGAGACTACACATGAACAAACTGGCACCTAACTGTGAAGCACCTTCTGTACTGGAGGCGTCAGTGTAAATGAGAGACACCTGAGAGGCAAGAGGGACACACTGGAATCAGGAGGCTCAGTTCCGGTGCCAGATTTGTTACTTTCTGGCTCCTGATGAAAATCATATCCACTCTGGCTTCCTCCTCAGCTTCCACATCTGAAAGGGAGACTTGAACCTGAGGTTCCCAGGTTTCCCACTCCCAGGTCCACAGTTTCACTAAGGATAACTGTTCTTATGGTTGTTGTGTGATTGTTGAATAAATGTTCTCTCATGTAGGCCAAAGGCCTTACTTCCTCATGGCGAAATCTATCACCCTTTACCCCAAAAAAGATATATTCAAGACACACTGCTGAAGGTTACAGCATCAAGATGTAAGAAATCAAGGGCCAGGGAGATAGCTCAGTCGAATAAGCCCCTGCCTGACAAGCACAGGGTCCTGAGTTCAGTCCCTAGTACCCAAGAAAGAAAGGAAGAAAGAAGGAAGGAAAGAAAGAAAGAAAGAAAGAAAGAAAGAAAGAAAGAAAGAAAGAAAGAAAGAAAGAAAGAAAGAAAGAAAGAAAGGAAGGAAGGAAGGAAGGAAGGAAGAAAGAAAGAAAGAAAGGCAGGCAGGCAGGCAGGCAGGCAGGCAGGCAGGAAAGAAGGAAGGAAGGAAGGAAAAGAAAGAGGAAAGGACAGGCCAGGACAGGACAAGATGTAAGAAATCAGTATACATAGGGCAGGCCAAATAGCTCAGAAGATTAAAGTGCCTGCCAGCAGGCACAGTGGCCTGGGGATTCGATCCCTAGACCCACCACCGGGGTGTGCTGAGATGGCAATTGAGACTGGGCATGGTGGTGCACCCCTGTAATCCCAGCTCATGGGAGGCCGTGAACAGGCTGTAAACTAGGAGTCCAATCTAGTAGTGAAACCTTGAACACCCTGTTCAACCTTCCCTAAAAAACACAAAGAAAGAAAGAAAGAAAGAAAGAAATCAATCAATCAATCAATTAATCAATCAATATACAAAAACCGCTACATCTCCTCCTGAGTGTGAACCCTGGATCTGCCTCTCACCAGCTATGGAAGTCGGCACTATTTCCAAAGTTTGTGCCACAGTTTCTCCACCTTAAAATAGAAATAATGATATCTCTGCAGAGTTGTTATTAAAGATTAAATGAATGTAAGCCCATTTGAGAGAGTTTGGAACGGGGCATACAGTCAGTGTTCAGAAAGTTATTTATCAATGTGCTATAAAATCCACACTGCCACTTCTAAGACCTTCAACACCAATCACCCATTTACCTGTGGTAGCATTTTCCAATCTGTACTTTCCACCACCAGTCCTTGTACTGTGAATGTTCTGTGGAAAGGGCGGCCAGATCCAAAGCCTTTGAAAACAATTCATCTTAGATTAGGGTCTTCTTTTCCAACAGAAAAGTCAAAAGGATAAATAATGAAGTAAGTCATATAATTAGTATCAATCAAAACATGCATTAGAAACCAGGCCAAGCCATGTTTCCAGATGGCCCTTCCAATTTTCCCTGAATAATCAGTTCCAGACGAGAGGACTAGCAGCAGATGAGATGGAACACCAACCACAAGGAAATAAGTCTACCATATACTGTAGTTTAATACAATTATAATACAAGGCACAAAATTGATATTAAATGGCCACAGGGTTTTATTCTTTTTCTCACATTTATCTACTGTCTAATGATTCAAAATGTCTCCAGACTTAGTGGTGGTCAAGCTTTGGGTACAACAGGTTCAAAGGCTCTCCCCACGTTAAACACAGACATAAACTGAGAAGAGTCATAAACAAATAAAACTGGTTCATGAAAAGAAAGATGAAAGGAATTGGGCCATTATTAGGTGACTATTATTTTTTTTTCTTTGTTTTTGGATACAGGGTCTCACTACACAGTAAATAGGAGTCACAGTGATCCTCTTGTCTCAGCCTCCTGAATGCTGGGATTACAGGCAAGAACCACCATGCCCAGTTTCAGTGGCTAGTACCATGTGCCCTGGGACCTGGGGCCTGCACTGAATCGAACTTGGGACCTTGCATTTGCCAGGCAGGTGCTTAGGCAGCCAAGCTATCTCTCCAGCCCAGTGACTGCTACCTTTACCAGTCCTTATTCCAACATCAACTTACTTATGAGTAATTCTAAAGGTCAAAAGCTGCAAACTGAGAAAAAAAAAACTCCTTAATTGCTTTGATATTACCTCATATCTTATATCCTTATCTCGTATCTTTAGTATCTTCTAGTTTATGCCTTCTACCATTTATCAAAGAGATGACAAAATAGGTACTGGGATTTTATATAGAGGAAAAAGAAACTATTTCAACAAAACCAATTTTGGCACATCAGTTTTTATGCAGATTTGAAGCCTCTATAATGATTTGATAATAGTTGAAGTTATTAGCCAAATGAGAATTGTAGCTTTAAAAAAACTGTATTTTCCCTCAAAGTTGAACATTTTTTCTTCTGTAGCCAGTGTTAATATACCCATGATACCCAATAGCTCAGATAAAGTAACAATTAGATATTTAGTTCTATTATCTCAAAATGCATTCCATATTACCATCCACTTCTTAATATTCATTCTTTTTTTAAATGAATGCCAAAAAAGTCATTTCAATCTTCTACTGCAAAATTAATTACATTTCCCTGCATTCCCTATCTTCTCTTGCTTCTAAGGAGATCTCTAAATATGCAAACTACTTAAAAAAGAATAGTGTACCATGCTGAGCTTCTAATAGACTTGAAAAATCAACATCTCTACTTGAAAGCTATGGAAATTAAAAACAAGCTACATATGACTTTCATATGCTTATTTTTCTTTTTTCCCCTCCAGCCAGAATAAAAATGAAAGCAAAAAAAAATGAAGAAAAGAATATAATTTCAATTAGCATTATCTCTAGAACTATTAGGAAAATACATTTTCAATCAGCTCAACCCAATCATGTACTGTAAACATCTGAGCATGTTAACTTTAACTAAATCTTTATAGATGTCTTCCAGCACTCTTCCAGTACATTAATCTTATTTATTCTTACATTTAATATAAAAAATTGTCTGTATTTTTAGAAAAGAAAAATGCCATTCAAAATTCTTTTACATATTCTGGCTTCCCAAGCTTGGGTTAATGTTTATTTCAGGCTGCTGATTTTGCATTTAAATACAGTCCTAAAACAAATCTTTAGTAAAACAAGGAACCATATGTTTATGTTAATTCTATGAAGGAAAAATATAAATTATTGATACAAAATGTAAATGATTTTTAAAAATAACATCTTAATGATAATTTTTCACAACAAATCAGTCTGCCATAGAGAAAGATATTTGTGACAGTTTCAGATGGACCCTAAACTCCCTGAGGACAGACAGTTTTTTTTTTTTAACATCTTATCAGAGCCAAGGACAAAAACCATATGATCATCTCAACAGTAAAAGAAAAAGTGTTAAAGCCCAGCACCTATTCATGATAAAAAAGAAAATTGGACTAGGTGGTCTTTATCTTAATCTGATAATAGCCATCTATGACAAAGCAACAGCCAACATTATTTCAAAGAGACAAAAGCTGAAAGTTTTCGTTTCTCTCTAAAATTAGGAACAAGACTAAGATGTACTCTAGCTTCATTCTACAGCTGGTGCAGCATGTGGTGCCAGGGATTGAACCACGGTCCCTGCGGTTGCCTAAGCTTGCCTAAGCAGGTGCTTTAGAGCACCGAGCCATCTTACTGGCCCTGAGCCATCTCGCTGGCCCATCACTTCTATTAATATGGTTCCACAAACATTAGCCAGGGCAATAACACAAGAGAAAGAAATGACACGAAGAAAGACAGGAAAGAAACAAGTTAAATTATCATGACTTGCTCTGCTGCTATTTTTTGGAATATTGCTGTGCTCATAAGAGACATTTGAGAATTATTTGTTGAGTGGATTAGTTATACCAATTTTGATCTATGGTAAAAACAGCTTAAGAACAAAAAAACAAAAACAACACCTATAATAGTAAAAGATTTATAAATAAAACTTACAAACTGGAGAGGTGGCTCAATGGTCTAAAATGCCTGCTTAGGCAAGCTTAGGCAACTGCAGGGACCATGGTTCGATCCCCGGCATCACATGTTGCGCCAGCCTCACCCCCAGAGCAGGCTGAGCTGGCCACAAATAAATAAATAAATAAATAAATAAATGTATGTATGTATGTATGTATGTATGTATGTATGTTATGAACATCTCTCATTTTTTAAGTGGTGACATTTATATTTCTTTAAAGTGTCCCAATTTTTTGAAATAAGTGGCAATATATTTAGTTAAAAATCTTTGAATAATCTAATAAAACTGATACCTATATATTAATAAGGCCCTAGAATGCCATTTGTAAAAAATAAAAGTCAAATTATAAAAGGAATCCTGGCAGATCTAGACAACACAAGGTATGTGAATTTGTCCAACCACTCCATTATTTAAAAAGGCAACCTTTCACTATTGTTATAGTTATGACAATTTCAGGATGATAAATTTAAAGAACATATAAATGGATATTAGAGTACTCAACCCACATGCAAGGCAGAGATACTGCCTTCTGTGTTTGAATTTACTTTTTAATTTTAAAAAATCTTTTAATTAATTATTTGGTGTAGGGTCTTGCTACACAGCTCAAACTCATAGTGATCCTCCTGTCTAGGCCTCCCCAACACTGGGATTACAGGTGTGCACCACCACACCCAGTTTTGGTGGCTGCTTCAGTGTGCAGTCGGCATGGCGTATGGTATTAGGGATCGAACCTGGGTCCTTGCATTTGCTAGGCAGGCCCTTAGACTGTCAAGCTATCTCCTCGGCCCCAAATTTACTTTTGCTTAACTTTTATTATTATTTTTAAAGAATTTTTTATTTTATTTTATTTTATTTTCTTATTTCAGAACTTTTGTTTATTTATTTACTTTTATGGCCGGCTCAGCTTACCCTGAGGGCAGGGCTGGCGCAGCATTTGGTGCCGGGGATCAAACCGCGGTCCCTGTAGCCGCCTAAGCTTTCCTAAGCAGGCGCTTTAGACCACTGAGCCATCCTGCTGGGCCCCTTAACATTTAAACAGTACTTCAAACTGGGATCAGGGAAAGGGCAAAAGAAAAGAAAGAAAAAGGAGAAAGTATATACATACATCTATACATACAAGATAGCTTAAATAATTGAACTGCTGATTTCTGCTGGTCTGTTGAAAGGAATTCTGAATGGTTACATTCTTTTTCTTCTTTTTAATTTTTAAAATTTAATTTTGTGTGCTTATACCTGGTATTCAGAACAACTAATTTGAATACAATAATATACAATATGACAACCACTGTTGAGTTCCTATCATTTGTTTAGTGAAATTCTGTATCGTTTCTAATGGCTTTAAAAAAAAAAAACAAACTATTATTTATTCTCTTTAAAAAAGAAGGGGCTGGGGAGATAGCTCAGTGGAGTAAGTGCTTGCCTGGCAAGTGCAGGATCCTGAGTTCAATCCCTGGTACTGGAAAAAAGAAATCCCCCAAAGAACAAAATACACTGAAAATAATACAGTAAATAAATGCCTCTTCAGAGTATTCTCTATAGTTAGAGCATTCTTCCTAATAGAATCAACAACCTACACATCACTTAGTTTTGTCAGTAGTTCCCCCTAAGTTATGAAAGTATTAAGACCTCAAAAACAGGAAGTTAGTCTACTTTTAATTTCTTAACATTGAAATGCCATTTCACAGTATTCTTTATATTAATTGCCAATATTTTCTATATTTATATGAAACATTTTGTTTTAAAACTTTGTTACTCAAAAACTTTTTTTTTTTTTGCGGTACTGGAGATTGAACTCAGGCCCTTGCACTTGCCAGGCAAGCACTTATTCTACTGAGCTATCTCTCTAGCCTCTAAAAACTTTTTGGAGGGCATCCAAAGCAACCTAATTTCTTAAGCTTGTTTTAAAAATGATTTCTTTGTTGTTTTCCTATCTAAAGATGAAAAATACATATAAGCTATTTCTAAAATGCACACTTTGTGCTTGTTAGATAACTCTTTCTTCTATCAGAAGATAACTTTTGTGGTGAAATCTAGAATGACACTTTAATGGAACAATTCAGTCCACAAGAACCTGGGATGTGGCTAGCCCAAGAGAGGGAGACGGTGTCCTGTGAAGTACCCAGAAGCCCCACTGCAGTTCTGATACATGAGAACTCAGAATTATTTGCTTACAGAACAGACTGATCAGCCAATAGACCAACAAATGAATTAGTGAACAGAAAGGAGAACAGAGGAACAAATCTTTTATGCTTTTCACTAAGGAGAGACAAAACAAATTGTCTCATTGTATGGTCTACAACATAGCTAATAGAAGTGAGCACATGAAAATAATAATTAGGAGCATTTTAATTTATTCTTGTTCCTAATTTATTGCTAATTATATAAGTGAAAAGTTTCTATAATTTTATTGTTGCAAATTTTTAAAAAGAAATTAAAGTTAGACTTAATCTCCATTAGTATCATGAGGCATACCTGTTTTCCTTACTGCTCTAATCCAAAATGCTGGCAAAATGTAACCATTCAACAAATATGTGTGGAAAGAATATATTTCAACCTCATAGTACAACTATTTTAATTTTTAAGTAATAGTATCTTTTATATACTAGAGAGAGAGATAAGACAGAGACAAAGGCAGAGACAGAAAGTTATAATTCTGCTCAGCAAACAAAATGCATACTTTTTGGATTCACATAAAATAAACATTTTTCAATTTTTCTCATCTTGATTATGATTTTATAATTATGATCATTAGTAGCTGCATGAAATTCCATCATGCTAGTTATTGTAACTATTAATGAACATTTAGTGTTTTTAGTCCTGCACATACAATAATATCACTGCAGATATAATACCTTACTGTTTTCTGAAATTCTTGCAGAAGTGAAATTATAAAACAAACTAAATATATGCTATTTTACTTTTATAACCTATTTTATATTATCAAAGTGTTCTCCAAATTGTACCTCTTACAACATCTGTAAGAAATGACAGTGAATGACATCACCCCCAAGCATTCAAAGTTCCTTAATTTGCCTTCTGGTTGTTGAGAAATGGCATTGCTAGTATGCTTATTTTCTGGCATTTTCTCTGATATAAACTTTTTACTATTTGGGTCATTTCCATTTTCATAAGAAGTTTTCTAAAAAACTCATACAAGCTTTTCAAATACGATAGGAAATAATTTTTAAATCATAGCAGAAGCATATATTTTGCTCCTCTATTGCATTTTACTGTTACATTTTCAGTGTACTTGCTCTATAGAAACTACATATATGAATCATGAATTGTTTTCCTTTGTGTTTGCATTATAACTCTAACCGAATCTATGAAATACTTTGTTTGCTAATTTTTTTTAAATTCTTCACTGATAAAATATCTAAGTCCTTAAACAAAATTTTATAAATTTCATTTACTGAATTATAAAGATTTATCTCAAAAAGAGCTAGAAACTCCATTTAGCATTGCTAGCTTCTAATGTACTCAGTTTTTACTATTAAAAATAAAAATATAAAATTTAAATTTTATAAAAAATTAAAAAATGAAATTTATAAAGGGCCCAGCCAGATACCTCAGTGGACTAAGCACCTGCATTGGCAGAGCACAGAAGCTGGGGTTCAATCCCAGGCCTACCATGCCGGCCCCACCCCCAGGGCATGCTGAGATGGTGATTGAGACTGGGTGTGGTGGCCCGCGCTTGTAATCCAGTGCTCAGGAGCCTGAAAACAGGAGGCTCACTGTGAGTCTGATCCTTGTAGTGAGACCTTATAGATCCTCTACTAAATACATAAAAATTAAATAAATAAATAAAATTTATAAATGGGGACTCTAGGTCTTAAGAGATGTACATTTTCTTGTTTCTTCCTCGTTAAGGAAATGTTATTTCCTTGTCACTAAGATATACTTGACAGCCACTTCCATTGCCTCTTTTCTATTAATTCACTGACTTGTGTTTATTTGTTTGCTTACTTGCTTGTTTTCTGAAACTCTGGTCTTAGCATCCTACTGAGGTGCTTCAGCTTCAATTTCCTACATTGTAAGAAATGTTTTCTAATGTTTCCATAATTTTTAATATATACTCAATAGCAGTAGTTCTCAATCCTGGCTAAAACTTTGCACTGTCTATGGAGCTCTCCACAGCAACATTAGAAGACCTCACACTGGGGATTTTATTTAGGAGGCCTAGCATGGATTCAAAAATCCATTACTTAACAATTCCCATGGCTTACAAAGAAAGTGAGCTCAGAGAGGAAGAGCTTCAGTGACCAGGTTCTAAGTTTGTCTTGCCTGAGGTAACTGGTACAGCTCCACTCTGTTTGTCTTATACTGTGAGGTCTCAATAAAATTTCATTTAAAGACAATTACTTTGGGATCAGCAAGATGGCTCAGAGGTCTAAAGTTCCTGCTTAGGCAAGCTTAGGCAACCGCAGGGACCCTGGTTACATCCCCACACCACATACTGCACCAGCTCCATCCCCAGGGCAGGTTGAGCTGGCCATAACATAAATAAAGTTTAAAAAAGAAAAGAAAATTACTTTGCCATGTAAATGAAAAAGTTGACAGCCACTGCTCTGTTTTAAGGTCAAAATTTAAAAACCAATATATATGTAACCTGTGAATACATTCTATAGTGTTATTAGCGTAAGTTGGAAAGATTAAAATCTAGTTCTTAGTGGGCAGTGAGATGGTTCAGCAGTCTAAAGCACCTGCTTAGGAAAGCTTAGGCAACCACCAGGACGGAGGTTCAATTCCGGGCACCACATGTTGCACCAGCCCTGCCCCCAGGGTAGGCTAAGCTGGCCATAGAATAAAAAAAAAATAAATAAAATAAAATCTAGTTCTTAAAATATTTAGTATGTAAATCCAATAGTACAAGGAATTAATACCTGCATTTATTGTCTTTAGGAGTGATTTGGCTTTTTCAGGTCTGATCTTCTCTGGTCTGGTCTGGCCTGGTCTAGTCTGGTGCTGTGAGCCCAGGGCTTGACATGCAATCAGCACGTACTTTACCACTGAGCTACACATATTCTAGTCCTGACTTTTTTCCCAGAGTGGTTCCTATTCCTCAACATTAAGTAGATAATGATACCTGCATAATGCTGCATAATGACATCTTCAAGGTGAATCTTTTAATAAAGACAGTATCACTATGACCTACAAAATGGCAAATGACCTGTTGAGTTTCTGGCCTCATCCATGAACACCTTCTCCTTCTAGGACTCCAGCCACACTGATCTCTTGCTGTTCCTCACACAACCCCATCATGCTTCAAGATGGCCTCTGGGTAAAGTTCCCACAGCCTGAAATGCTCCTTGCCCAGAGCTGCATGCACCCTGTTCTCCTTCCTTGTATCTCTGTTTTAACATCATCTTTTCAGTGTGGACCTCCTTCCAAAACAGCATTCACCTCCCTCTCATTTCTTATTCCCTTGCCTGATTTCCTATCTTTATTGTGATAGTGGCTTTTTTTTTTTTTGCAATTTTATATAATCTTAATTTTTGTATTTTTCTATTTCTCACCCAACCAAAATATAATCTAAAAAAAAAAAAAGAGGAAATTTTGCTCGCATGCCTCCATTGTGAGCTGGGAATGCTATACTACCGTGGCTCAAAACACAAAAATATTGGATGAAAGGATAAATGACTCTTCAACCAATGAGTTAATCTGCAGAAAAACAAGAGCATAGTTTTATAATAATCCAGTAAATAGAGATTTACTCATTTATGAAATGGATACAATTTTAATGTCTCTTTTTAATGCCAGGAGACTCTGATTTTTACATCTCATCCCATTGGAAGCCTCTATCATAGTAATTGAAAGTAACAATTTGTATTTACTTCAGAAATGTACATGATTTCTCAGTTGCCTCAGTCTTTTCTTCTTTTCCATACAGAACCACAACTGCAAATATTTCATCATAGGCAACTACTATTTTCTGTGTACCTGGCCTGGGTCTTTACCTGCATCTTAATGCCAGATTTCTTGGATTTCTTAGTATATCCAGCAGTATCTCCACTTGGGTAGCCTCTGGTAACTTTAAACTCAAAATAAACTTCAAAAGGCCTTTATAGGAATAATGCAGCTTCTTCATAAACTGACTGCCTTCCCTAATTTCCCCATTTCTGTTAGTAAAGCCATCATTCTCTTAAGATCCTCAGGAGACAGAGTTGACCTGTGTCCTTTCCCTTTGTCCCCAATATCAAATCCATCAGCAAATTCCGTCACTTAAAAAAAAAAAAAAAAAAAAAAACTGT
>PVJA010037753.1:0-20193 GCA_004027025.1 Myocastor coypus | reverse complement strand
TAAAAGAAACACAACTATGTGCTGTTATAGAAGACACATCTGTAACACAGCACAGAAATGTTGGAAGTGCAATGATAATAGGAAAGAGAATTCATTGTGAATCTTAAGTAAAGAACAGTGTGGCTATCCTAATATTAAGCAAGTGTCTTTTAGATCAAAGCATTATAACATATAACTCGACATATTTAATGATAATAATAAAGTTAGCAAAATAGGAAAATGTAATATTCTTTTATAGATTCTATAAAAATTTTATAGAACTAACAGGAGAAATACACATTTCCACACTCCATTGGGACATTTGCACACACTCTTTTCTATAATTAATTTCATGTACAGGCAATAATAACCAAAAGAATGTGGAATATATGAACAAACTCTTAACAAACATAATCTAAATATAGATCACTTCATTTGTTGAGTGCAGGACAAAATTTCTACTCAAGTGCCAATGAAGTGTTTACAGAAATTGGCCATATGTTTGTAGAAAGCCAGCCTCAACAAATATAAAGGGCTGAGATCATACACAGTACTGTATGTCCTGTCATCTCAGTGAAAACAAGCTGGAAATCAATAACTGAGAAAGACAAAAAACAGTCCTTAATATCTAGAAACTGATCTGGCAGTTTCAGTGTGAGAGCAAGCCACACACGCACAAATAAACTATGCTGTTCTCCATTTGGCTATAATAAAAGTATCCCATTGGATAGCAATATCAGATAAGGTCATTCTGACATTGACAGAACTAGAGAAAAGAAGGATGTCATACTTTAGTCTAAACATAGGCAAAAAAAAATATTGCGCATTCAAGCAACAAAATACTAAACACCCCACCCTTCTAGCTAATATGAGCAATTGCATTGTTATCAATTGTAGCTCTCTTCCCTAGTTTGATGTGAATGAAATTACTAAGATCATCAATCATGAAACTACTTGCACTTTCTCACTGATGGAGGATAAAGCCTCACTTGCCCTAACACTTCAAGACATTTTACTAACAAAATAAAGTTAATCAGTCCCCACAATCTATAACTGATTCCTATTGGCACTTTTTTGTTGTGATTCCCCATAGTACTCTGTTCAATAGGCTCTCCCTTCGCCAAACGACCCCATTGTGGTTGGTTACTCAGAGATGTATACTTGGTGATCTTTGGCTGACAGCTAAAATCCCCAGATTTGGCAATTGAGCAGTGTACTCCAGGATGTCACTCAGTAGGTGATGGGTAAAAAATGATGCTATAGCTTAAAATGTAGCACTTATTATTTAACAATAAAATATAATCTACAAAGTCACAAAAAAGATCTAGTGGAATTTGAGTATAGTAGTCACTGCAAAATGAAAACAGTCATTGTGAAAAAGCTAAATACTAGCCGGGCGTGGTGGCACACGCCTGTAATCCCTGCACTTGGGAGGCTGGGGCAGGAGGATCAGTGTGAGTTCAAGACCAGCCTGGGCTACAAAAGTGAGCTCAAGGCCAGTCTGAACTGCATACTGAAACCCTGTCTCAAAAAGACAAAAAGAAAGAAAGAAAAGGAAGGAAGAAAGAAAGAAAGAAAGAAAGAAAGAAAGAAAGAAAGAAAGAAAGAAAGAAAGAAAGAGAAAAAGCTAAATACTATATGACCATAAAGATATGACATTCTAGAAAATGGAGCACTATCCATAAAGACGATTGAAACAGCGGCAGTTCCCAGAACTTAGACAGATGTGGAGTGAAGGACATAAGTGAAGCACAGGGTATTTGGGGGGAAGGAAGTATTAAAACTGTTCTGTATGACAATTACAGTTGTAGACAAAATAAATTATGTATTACCCCAAACCCATATAACTTTACAGAACAAAGAGTAAACATCCGATAAGGTCATTCTGCCCTTCTCTCACCATATGCTGTGTATAAATTGAATTTTAATCAACAACAGTGTGCCAATATTGGTTGACTTATTGCAACCCACACATCACAGGAATGCAAGGTGGCAGCCATAGGGAAGTAAGCTTGTGAGTGATATGTGTGAAAAATAATGGGAATTTTCTGTATTATCCTCACAATTCTTGTTAAGTGTAAAACTCACTTGGTAAATAAAGTACATTATAATTAGTAAAGAGCTTCTATTTTATAACTGGAAAGGATCAGACCAGAAGCAAGATAAAAATTAGAATTTTCATGTCATAACAAATGAAAGTAACCTCTGGAAATAAATGATATATCTTTTTCAACGTGGAGATAGTAGTACAATATTCAATATTAAATGATAATAAATGTTATATAACTCAATGCAATTTAAATTAAACATGCCACCTATTTATTTTACAGATGGTTTGTTTTCATATCCTATTTAGCACAGTAAGAGATGATAGTTGCTATGTTACTATGCCTTGTGAGATTGAATACCAATCTACATAAGACACATCTTCTCTCAAAGTAAATAGTATTTGCATTTACTCAATATTAGCTAATAGTCCAATTCAGTATGGTTGAGAAAGAGAATAACGTGTTTAGAAAATGGTTTTACCCACTCCAAGAGCCAGACTGAAGCATCCTCATAAAATTGGATTCACGTATTAGACAGCAGGAAATGTGGCTGTTGATAACTGAGTTACTTTAAACCCTGAAGCAGTCACTGGTACATTTTGTCCATTAAGGTCACAGATGGCCAAGTAGATATGCCATTCATAGCGGCATGCATGGGGCTATGACATCTTTGTCTATATTAATATCAGGGATCACTTGACATGACTCATTCAACCTCTCTGTTACATGAAAGGAAGGCTAACTACCCAGACTTCTGATGGTTTTAAAATAGATCCACACATCTGATCTACTCATAAAAGTTTTGGAGGAAAATAAAAACAGTTCTTTCACTTTCCCAAGTAAATGGGCCAACAAAGGATACATTATTAAAATTAATTTTTCCTTCATAATCACAGCAGGCAGCAAAAATTAATCCAAAGATTATTAAAAACCCTGAAGAGTATATTGAATGCATAGATTTCTGACAAAAGTTTTTATCTTCAGTATCATAACAAACAAGATAATTAAACTTATCATGGAAAGGGAACTGAAGATTTCAGAAGATGCATTAGCCAGAATTAATCAGAATTACCAGAAATAATGCTTTATAAGAATTTAAACATGTAGTTTGTTTAAATAGTACTATCATTAGTAAAAATAATTTAATAGAAAATTAGTTCAACCAACTGTGTCTTATTTACTAATTTTCAAATGTCACAAATCTATGTACTGTGATGAAGATCAAAAGTTAATAGGACAGAGTGATGATTTTTATAACTTTATCCTCACAGTCATACTGCTATGAGAAGTCACACAGTAGTACTGGCCAATAGGAAAGATCAATTAATATAATTAAGAAGATTATTATCAGTGGATAGGAATATAACCAGATGATGCATGACATAAAAATGGTAGTACAAAATACAGTAAACATAGAAATCACTCCTTAAAAGGGGAAACATAATGTACCTTCATGCAAAATTTCAAAAATCCTTCTAGCTTAAAAATTTAGAGTGTGTTCTTATTTTCAAAAAGAGGTGATTAAAAACAGCTATTCCTAAATTATATATACACTTAAACTGAAAGAACAAATTCTAATGCCTTGTGTCATGCAACTAAGCTTTCAATTTGGAGATATTTAAGGTTTTGATAGAAACCATCTGATCTCTAAAGTATTTTATCTGATGAATGTTTCAGTATGATCCTTCAATTTTTGTCTTAAAAATATTCTCCCTACGTAATGGATTTCTGACGTCTATTGCTACAAATTCAAATAGCAAAAAAATCTTCCTTGATTTTCACTTATGAAATTTGACATATTAGAGGATCAAACTAAGGCAATATTTGAATTTTAAATAGGTAGAGAGCTCACACTGTAACTTACTAAGGGGAGTAAGTGCTGAAATAACACTTACAGTTTGGAAATTGCAAATGTGTCTGTAACGGGCAGAGCACACTGTTTTTATATCCTGAGAAAGGAAGAAAACTGTGCTAGGAGAAGGCCTGGAAGTCGAGGGAGGTGAATTCAGAAACGTGTTCTTCTTTCCCACAAGGCAAGAAACTCCTTAGAGTCCTAAAATCTAAGCACTGAAAAGGGGTGTGACAACTGTCTCACCAGCCGTTCTTAACCTATGTGAGAATAACCCTGAGAATGAGTTTCCAAAAATCCAAGCCCTCCAACAAACGATGTCTCTTGGAATTCAAGCTCATGTGCAGTCTGTTCTCATGAACTGGATGTGGAGCCTCAAGCTACAGCTGTTTCAGCTGAGGCCATATGGATCAATGAAACGCAGCTCCAGCTGAGGTCTTTCATGAGTAATGCAAGAAATTATTTCAGAGTAGTTTTTGAACAACAAATAAAGACAACCATGACCTTATAGGTTGTCATGAGAATTGTATTTTTAATACTCATTCATTGAAAAAAAATCTGGTAATCTTAACAACTCATTTAAAGACAATATGGCACCTAACAATAATTGCTCAATTCCCATCATTTTGTTTAGTAAAACTCTATGTTGTTTCTAATTTCTTTTAACTATTTTTATTCTCTTTAAAATATACATTTAAATATTAAATTTCTGAAATAAAAACAAACTTTGGATTGGGGCAAATTCAAAGACTTGGTGGTCTAAGTGCCTGCCTGGTAAGTGCAAGGGCCTGAGTTCAATCTCTGATACCACATGCCATACTGGCCCCAGAACCCCAAGTGTGCCACCAAAACCAGGCGTGGGAGTGCATGCCTCTCTTCCCAGGGTTGGGGAGAATGAGACTGGAGAAACACTGAGTCTAAGATGTGTAGTGAGACCCTGTACCAAGTAAATAAATAAACAAATAAAGTAATTTAAAAAAAATACCTAATAACAATAAGCTATAGTCCTCAATTTATAAGGAATTTTAGTAATAATATTTTTCAAAGATGTCAAAGTTGTTTATATAGAAAATTTCCTTCTAACAGCTTTCTTTCATTGTGGTATTTAACAGTCATAACATATTTATGAAAAACTTACTGCTAACAGTTTTATTTTACAGTTGAGGAGATTGGCAAGTAAGATAAAATAACTTTTTAAGATCTCTAACTAGTAAGGAATTATTATCATTACAGTCCAGAATACACATGTCAGTGGCATTGTGGTTCATAAACATACAAATATACCATTTGGTTACAATGTTCATAGAATGTACAGTGCTTAGCACATCTGTAAATTCACACATCATGGTAGTTTCAGAAACTCCAAGGAAATCATGAATCACAGTTTGAAATCCATCAACTACTATCATTATGTTAGAAAGATGAAAGTATGGAGAATTCACAGGTAGTTGTTAAATTTGCATTTTTAGCAGTTCTGAACCTGGACCCGTAGTAGTGATTTCTACCTCAGATCTTTATATTAGCCTTATTTTATTACCCACAGTAGGATGTTTGATTTTTTTGAGTCTATCACAAGTATGATACTCTGAGAATGGTTCCTATTTAAGGTTATTTTAGATTTTTAAATTTAAAAAAAACATAAAATATACTTTCATTGCAATTTTATAGTTTTTGGAACTTACATTTGCATGAATATGAATTATTTTGCTTTTTGTTGTTATCCCAGTTACTGTGTAAGTTTGAAAAAACTAAATTTACACCTTTTTTTTTTTTTTTTTTTTGTCTTTTTGAGACAGGGTCTCACTGCGCAGTTCAGGCTGGCCTTGAGCTCACTTTTGTAGCCCAGGCTGGTCTCGAACTCGCACCGATCCTCCTGCCTCAGCCTCCCAAGTGCTGGGATTCCAGACGTGCGCCACCACGCCCAGCTAGATTTACACTTTTCAAAACAATCTGACAAGCACCCTTATTCCAATTAACTATTACAAATCAATTTTACTGACCTGTACAAAGCAAACTAACAAAAAGCTGTGATCCATCCTTCGGTCGTTCTCCATCACCTTAATATTGTGTACTGCATTTTGCTGGTAGTCAAGTAACCTGCCTCTCCACTAAACCACCGCCTGAACCTTCTTTGATGTCCCAAGGATGATCCAGACAAATATCTTACCGCAGTTTGTTTCTGATACATAATACCATTTAGATTAATTTGAGAAATGTTTTCTTTTTAATGTGTTTACTACAGGGTCTTACTATGCAGCTTGGATTCACAGTGATCCTACTGTTTTTAGCCTCTTCAGCACTAGGATTATAAGTGTGTGTCACCACCCCAGTCTCAGTGGCCAGCTCAGTGTGTCTGGGGTTGGGGCCATAGCAGCACTGGGGCCGTAGCAGCATGTGGTGCCAGGGATTGAACCACAGTCCTTGCACTTGCCTAAGCAGGCACTTAGCCCACTGAGCTATCCTGCCAGCCCCTCATCTTAAATGAATTTAAATATGACCATATTTCTTTAAGAATGTTAAGAAGAGTTCTAAACAAGTTTGGAACTGTAAAAGCATTATCAAGAGTCCATCCTGATTGTTCCCACTGTGGAATAAGAAACATCAGGGTTTCAAAACATTCATGTGCTCAATGAGATATCAGTAATTTTTTATTGAATATTCCTGCAGAAAACATCTTGTAGGGTAGGGAAACTACAGTGGTTCAATGGATTATTCACACAGTTCTCAAAGCAGGTGTCCTTATTTGTGCTGGATGTAAGCTATCTGACAGTAAATCTAATAGCACCAAAGAAGAATGTATGCCAGAACTGTCATATGAATTTACTGGGCGCATCAGAAGGAACGGTTCCAATAACTATGAATTTGTAGAACTAAAAAGGAGCCTTGGAAATGGACTTAAGCCTACTCATGTTATCCACAAGTGAATAAAAACCCAGACACAAAAAGAATGAGTTAATTGACTTTTAATGGTTGGCAGAGTCAATTTTAAACTCCAGACCTTTTAAATCTAAGCTGTGGGCTTTCTGGAGATTTTTTTTTATTGTTGTTGTTATTTGCTTTTGTCTACTATACAATAACAAGTGGTCAGAATAATTACAGAAAATAACCAAAACAAATAAAGATGATTCTTAAATATGTGGAGTTATACAAGAGACTTGAAGCAGAAATAGTTTAAATATTAAATAGTCCTCTAATTAATAGTTTATAATGTCAGAAATCATTAGTTCTAACTAGCTCCCTTAGTCTTTGGTAAAAGGCAATGCTTTCAAAGAACTCAAAATTTGATGGTTTTATCCCTAAATTCTACAAAACTTCAAAGAAAATGTAACATCAATATCCCTCAAATGTTTTAGTTAGAGGGAATGAATATTACCAAATTCATTCCTGGAAGCTAGCTTAACCTTAATTCTAAAACCAGACAAACCACACTCAACTAAAAAATAAAACAAACAAGGACCTCCCGAAAATCACATGATCACCTCAATAGACACAAAGGTCTTGACAGAAGCTAACATCCATTTATTATAAAAACCATGAATAAATTGATATAGAAGGACCATATCTCAAGCTGAATAAAAAGCCATTCATGACAAACGTATTGCTAACATCATATTAAATGTGGGGAATCTGAAAGCTTTCTGTCTTAAATTAGGGACAAGACAAGGATATCCGTTTCTACATCTCCTGTTCAATTCAGTACTCAAAACCTTAGCTGGAGTGATTGGGCAGGCAAAAGAAACTCAAAAACTTCCACCAAAGAACCACTGAAACTAATAAATAAATTTAGCAGTGTAGCAAGATACGTGAGGAAAAAAATTGCCAGTGATTCCTTTAACCAAAGACGGGTATCTGGAATACATAACATACATAATGATCTCAAAACATAGATCCCCCAAATATATGACCCAGTCAAATATAGGCTATTGAAATGAATAGAGAGTTCAAAAAAGAAACAAAAATGGACATCAAACTCAAGACCCTTCATTTGCCTAATAAAGAAATGTCTAATCAATAAATGAAAAAGCATCCAACATCTCTGACTCTTAGAAAAACACAAATGAAAGCAACACTGATGTTGTGTTTTACACGAGAAAGTGACTCAGGACATGAAATAATAACAAATAGTGCATACATGGTGGGGGGGAAGGAATACCTCTAGACTATTGCTGGTAATTGTAAAGTTAACTGGTACAACCATTATGGATATCAGTATGGAGAGTCCTCATCAGACTAAAAGTAGAAAATCTAATTTACCCAGATAGTCTCCTAGTAGGTGTCTTCCGCAAAGAGTTAAAAGATGTCATAGTACAGTGATTCATCCCACCTATCTTTATAGCTGTATATTACATACTAGAAAAATCTTGGGAGCAGCCTATATGTCCATTATCTGGTGAATAAAGAAAATGTGGTATTTTCACACAGTAAAGCCCTACTCCTATGTAATGTACAAACTTTAAGTTATCTATAGTAAAATGGACTCTCCTTGATACCATAATGTCAAGTAATATATGTCAGATGCACGAGCTTAAATATCACATGGTTTTGCTTAAATGAAGAGATTCAAATTATAAATAAAGAACAAGTAAAAGATAGGTAATAAGAAGGAAGAACAGAGACAGGTGTATCTCAAAAAGGAAGGGGATCAAGAATGGAAACAGAAAGAGAGGGAGAGAGTGAAAAAGAGAGAGAGAAAGCATTGAGAGGTGTGTATGCATGTACCAGTGGTACATCAGCACAAAAATGATGCAAATATTTTGTACAGCAATCACATACTAATAAAAAAGGAAAAATATTCTCTCCTAAAATATTCATCAGTCAAAGAAAAAGGAAAGAAACTTAAAATACTTCAAATAAGACGATAATGAAAATGGCATTAAAATGTCTTTCTTTCATTTTTCCAATGAATATTTAGATAGCTGACATTTATCTTTCTTCTTGAACTTTGTGGAGACTTGTTTTACATGCAGTTAGTTTTAGAAAATGTTCTATATTCTAAAAAAAATAAAGTACATGAAAAAAGTCTAAGACAGAAGTAGAAGTTTCTAGAAGAGAAAGACACACTGGAGGAGCTATATAAGCCCAAGTAGCATTAAGAGGAGCCCAGTGAAAACCTTCACACATGTTGAGACTGGTCATAGAAACCAGAGGAAGTACACATATTTAGCAATAGCAACACAAAAAATTATCCTGAATAGATCTTGTGGACTTCTACAGTGATAAATGTTATTGTAAATAGCTATACAGAATTTAATGTTTCAACAAAGTTTTAGAATATGTGTTTTTTCTTAAGAACCAGAATGAGGGGCCAGGGAGATAGCTCTGTGGCACAAATGCCTGCCTGGCAAGTGCAAGGTCATGAGATCGAACCCCAGTTCCACAAAAACAAAAACAAAAAAGAACCAGGATGAATTTTTCAAAAACAGAATTGAACAAAAGAAGTCAAACATGAAGGCTATGCACTATTGTACAGAAATTTCAAAAACAATTAAACCAGGCCAGAGATATATCTCAGTGGCACACCACCTCCCTGGCAAGTGCAAGGTCCTAAATTCAATGCCCAGTTGTTATTTTTTTAAGTTAATCTAACTTTACAATTAAAAGCCAGAGCAATGGTTATCCCTATAGACAAATAGGGTGTATATTCATCGCTGTAAGAAAAATAAAAAGCTGCCTGTGTTGCTGCTAGGATTAGAACTTTTATCAACGTGACAAGACGGTGGTTTACTAGCCAGCTTTCACTTGAAAAATTCATCAAATTCTACGTGGGTCATTTGCCAAGCTCTCATACATGAATAAAATTGTTCATCGAAAGTAAAACAACCTGAGGGCTAGCGACATAGCTCAGTGGTCTAAAGCACCTGCTTAGGAAAACTTGGGCAACCACATGGACTACGGTTCAATCCCCAGCACCACATTATGCACCAGCCCCACCCACAGGGCAGGCCAAAGCAGCCAAAATATAAATAAATAAACAAATAAAGTTTAAAAATAAAGCAATTTGAGAATGCCCTTCCTAGATTCTGTATTCAAATAAAACCCAGTGGAATCTGCTGTTTCATATATGGATCTAGTTCATTATAAATGAAATGGCCCATTAGCACACATATTGAAAATTCGAGTTTGTTTTAGGGATGAAATTTAAGTTCGTATTCTTCTAGGCAAGTGTTTCCATTAGTGTCAAAGTAAGGCAGAGTAGGCAGGTTAATTTGGAACTTAGGATGTAAATTTATTTTAATAGATACTAAAATATGCAACTGAATGCATCATTGAATTGGTAAATAAATGTACTGAATATAAGGTGTTGCAAAGTTTGTTTTACCAGTGTGCATGTTAGGTATAAATTAAGCTGTCTATAAAATTTGAGTCAGATAGGATTCTTTAAAACTTCTTGTCAAAGAAACCCGCTTACTGTGACTAAAACAGGTGCACATTATTTTTCTCATGTAACTAGAACTCCACGGCAAGCTTGAGTGCCCAGGCATGCTGTAGAAACTCCAGCTGAAATCATCCATCCTGTGTTTCTTCTGGTTCTCTGCACTGCCATTGTTAGCATGTTTTCCTAGTTTTGTAATGCTGTCCTAGGCATGAAGAGAAATGGAGCATGGTGGAGGACAGGAGAATGTCTGAAACAAGGAAAGCAAAAATTTCCCAGTAACTCAGTATCTTCTGCTTGCAGTTCCTGCTGCAAGCCCTACCATAGCGCAGGGAAGGAAGCTGCTAGTTTGCTTCAGTGTATTCCAGTGAAACTGGGATTTGGGGATGAGGAAAAAGAAGCGAATGGATATTGAGCGAGTGAGGAGGAGTTCCTATCGTGCCTGTGTTCTTTTTTCTCAAGAACCAATGGAAATGCTGGGAGAGGAAGAAGTGACATTAAAAGAAAAGAAAAAGAGTCAATAGGAATTGCTGACAACATCTTTCAACATCTGATATCAGTGTGCAAACCTACTTTTCTTTAAGTTCAAAGAGCAATTTGAATATGGAATTATTCTCTGCACAGAAAACCTGACTCACACTCTTTTTCAGATGTAATGTTTTGGAGAAGGATATATTTTAAATGCTAATGATAGCATTATAGCAATTCTTTTTGCTTGTGACATTTCAAAGGGAACATTTTCCTGAGTAAACCTTGATGGATCATTTACATACACAGCAATGCAATTACTATACAGTTCCATTTGAAGCAGTTTTTTCAACCCATCAGAAATTGCCACCTTAAATTAAGATTTAAATTCAGTGAAACTAAGGGCCTTTTGAATTACATATTTTTATAAAAATGCGCTGAGTTGATAAAACATTAGTCAATATTTCAAGAGTATGTTAAAATTGTTCTATTTCTGCCAAGATGGTTTTATATGGAAAAACTATTTCTGAAAAAAAAAAAAAGAAAACATTTGTGTTTCATATGCTTTTGAGATTCACATTTGTATATAATTTGCATATGTATATCATACTCATTAAGCGTCCTATTGAAAAGTTTCGAGAATTTACAAACATGATTGAAAAATCATTAATAGACCTTGAATTATATGAAGGAAAAAAGAAAGCACAGTTTTGTGAAATCAAATAGTACTCTCAAAATGACGCCATAGAACTAATTTTTAAGAAAAAGTGTAATGTTCTAAGCTTCACAAACACATTTTAAAATAAAATAATAAACTCTCCTTAGTTTAGACAGTGTAATTTTTTAAAAAAATTATCACTTAGAAGACATGGACATTGAACTCAGGACCTTGTGTTTGCCAAGCAGGAGCTGTGTCACTGAGCTATATCCCTGGCAAAATAATTTTATAAAAATTGATCAATGAAGAAACCTTAATCATTTGTGTTAGAATTTTATGAGATAGATTCCATTATTCTTAGATCCTGTTTTCCTGTGTGCTTCTGTTGAAACTCCTGATTGAACTGTTTCTCTGTGGCTGAAGTTTTATTCTGAAGCTCACCTAATTAGGCAAGATTCTAACACTCTCTTCCTTGACACTAGTTCTTACCTTCCTGAGGCTGGATTCACACTTCGAACCTTCCAAAAAAAATCTACCAGGTTCCTTGAAACACACTAACATTCCCAACACCCACACAGAACTGGAACTTTCCTTTCTATTTGAAGATGTGTGCCGTGTGCAAATCTGGCTGCAACTCACTGAGCTGGCAGATGATGTGCCCCCTCTGAGGCCCAGGCAAAGCAATGAGGGGATTATGAAGCATACGGGACACAGGGGATGACAACTTGGATGCATTTTTCCTCATAGCACCGTTTTCTTTCCTTCAGACAATTATCAAGTGTTGCATCCTGCATAGAGTACGTGCCTCCCTTGCACACTTACATCTCTTTGTTATGGATAAAGGATTCCATTGCCCTCTTAATGGCATCTTGACGTTAGGAAAGAAAGAAAGCACACCAGGAAGCAAGATGTACAGGGACGGTCTCAAATTTGGAGCTCAGCAGGTCGTGTCTGGCCACCCAGCATAGGGCTGCAGGCAGTCTGGTATAGCTGAGGGGATGGATCCAGACTGGTAGCAATGGCAGTGGCTATCACTGCACATGTAGCAAGGGCAGAGGTGATGCAGTAACCACAGCCATGAGACAGAGGAGAGAAATTTGGTGGGACAACAATGAAACGCATGGTTGGAAACTGACCCTTACCCTACAGTGTATCTGTAAAAGCATTAGTTTTCTTCAGTCTAAGTGCTGTATCAGGAACTACTGATGTTTATATGTTATATGTGCTGTATCACGAACTACTGATGTTAATATGTTTTTCAGTAAATTATTACAAAACAATATCATATATGTGGGCACCGCATGTGTCAGATATTCAGGCAGTGAGTCACTATATGCCAAAGTATTTAAAATTCCTGGCTTGGTAAACATCAGCAGCAACGCAAAGGAGCCTTCTATAGACTTAGAGAAATGCAGTGGGGAGATCCCACACTCAAGAGAACACTACTGCTATGTGAAGCTTTGGATGAGCTATTTTTGAACAAGCAAGATAATTTTATAGTTAATTTCTCTCCTTGAAGTGACAGTAGCAATATGCATAAGTAAGCATTTGTTTGGACTTATATGTGAATCATAAAGTCACTTTTGTAAGCCACTTTGTCCAAGGAGCTATAAAAATTGTTTCAGAAAATATTACAATGACAGTGTTTAAATTCACATTTACAATTAAATTCAGATTTATATGAAAGTGATTTTTATGAAGAAATAAATCTTTTTAGGAAAAAAAAGCCCTAAAAGAACCATTAGCTCTATTGGAAGTAGAATATATATTTCAAAATTATTTGTCATAGATATATTTTAAAGTCATCAGAATCTTACACAATATGTTTGTATCAAAAAGTAATTTTTCTCAAATTTAAAAATTATTTGTGATCTTGCACTAAGAACACTGATGCAGGCTTCAACTGTGACATTTAAAATGAAATTGAAATAACTTTATATAGTACTTTCCTTTTTTTTTTTTTTTTTTGGTGGTACCAGGGATTGAACTCAGGACCTTGCACTTGCCAGACAAGCACTTATTCTACTGAGCAATCTCTCTAGCCCTGTGTAGTACTTTAATGGTTTACTAAAATAAATTTCTAAAAAGCTAACCAAGAAATCTTACAGTAAGTAAAGATATTGCACTTTCAAAGTCTTATTCTTTTTTTGTATTTTTGAGACAGGGTCTCGCTATGCAGTTCAGGCTGGCCTTGAGCTCACTGTTGTAGCCCAGGCTGGTCTCGAACTCACACCAATCCTCTTGCCTCAGCCTCTCAAGTGCTGGGATTACAGGCATGCGCCACCATGCCTGACTAAACTCTTACTATTCTTGCACTATATAAAATCATACAACTAAAATTCTGTCTTTGTTACTTAGATGGTTATGTTATTCATACATCATGCATACATCTTACTCCATTTGTTATATAAGTAACAAACTGCTTGTAAAGAGAAAGCCTTACATGTAGTACTTTTTATAACACTTTTCCCTGATTTTGAACAAGGGGTCCACATTTTTTATTTTCACTGAGCACCAAAAACTGGGTAGCCAACCTTCTTTGAAAAGTGTAGGGGCCAGGGAGATAGCTCAGTGGCTTAAGGGCCTGCCTGGAAGCTGAAAAGCATTATCTTCGTTCTGCATGCTTTCTCTTCTTTTATGCCTCCTCTCTCAGAACCTTCACCTTTAGCCTCGTATCTCTTCTCTCCTAATCCTGAACCTCGGCGACTCACTCCTGCCTTCCAGCCGTCAAGAGTCCCAGCCTGCTATTCCACTTGTAATGCAATAATTGCCATTGTTTTGAACACTTACTCTTGTTCGGACCCTTTACATAGAGTACCTAATTAATCACCACAGTCACTCAGTGCAGTAGGTATTTTGTCTCAATTTTATAGACAGGCAAGCTGAAGTTTGCAGTGATTAAACGTTTTCTAATGTCACAGAGCTAATCAGAGTAAGAAGAGCTTGCTAGCAAAATGGAAGGGACATTAGATTCTTTGCTTCTTGTGTAAGACATGACAGTTGGACTCTCAAATGCAGTGCTCCACTTGCTCTCTTATTTGCTGCCTCAGTCCCTTTCCCATGCCTTTGTAGCCCTCTCAGTGGCTCGCATGCCTCCGACCTCGTCTTGTCTACTTGCTGAGGGCCTACCAATTCTTTTCTGTCCCTCCCACTTAGTAAATGCCTTTTATTTTTCATGTCCCAAGATTAGGCTCACAGATTCGTCTACCTTAGGTCTTGTCTTACCTCCCCTTCCTCACCAGGTAGAATCAAATACTTCTTTTATGATGTCAATGAAGCTGTACATTGTTTCGTTACAGCCTGCTTGGTACCAGTATATTTTCACAGTGACATATTGAACTCTACAACAGGTAATTGGTATTTCATAGATAATAACTATATCTTGATTTGCCTTCCTAGGCTAAAACTTTATCCCAGTGCAATTAATGAATAAATACTGAAAAAATGAACAAAAAATACAGTAATGAACCAAGTAAACAGGCAAAATATTCCTTCTTATAGTGTGGTACTAGAAAAACACTACTGCTTTCTATTTAATTTTACTTCTTTCTCACTTTTCATAAATGTTACTTTTTTAGTCCTGGTCTGAGTGCTTTATAATAGTACAGGATTATCATAATTATCCATTTTTATCACACAAGGTTACCCTATTCCATTATCATTTCCTTCAATATGGGTGAAAACACCCAGAATTTGCCGAAGTTAATTATAATGATGTGTCCTCACATAGTGAATAAATTTATAATTTCAACTCAAACCCTAATTTCCAAGCTTGTCCCATTGAATAACATTTCCTTATCTGAGGCATTTCTGAAAGTGCTCTCCGCACATAATACACCTCTTCATTCAGGCTCTGCCTAATGTAGACCTTCTGCCTTAGCAAGCTGACTCAAATTCAGTTGAACTAAAAACTACATCATGGAATCCTGCTCAAGTAACACTTGAAGTTATAGTACCTTCCTGACTCCTGGCTGCTTTCTGTAAATCCAGTCTCTCACAGTTTTCTGTCTGAAGCCAGTCATGTGGCACTGTAGCATTTTACCATGTGAGGAAAGGGACGCAAAGCCAGCACCTCCCACACTGCATCCATTCAATTTTTCCTCTACAAGTTTCTTCATGACAACTGCAAGTCAGGCCCAGCATACTAAGAGATGTTTGGATTCTAAACAATTTCATAGCATCCATGTCTTCTCTGATTCTTTTGTATTTTCTTCCTCTGGGACAGGCACTATAGAAAGAAAAACAATTAATCACTGACCTGATTGGGTTGAATTTTCAGTGTATATAGTGAGTTTTGTAAGCTAGAAAACCTATATTCTTGCTTGAATGAGAAATATGAAAGAACAATACATAGAAAGTCCAGTCTTTGTCAAGAATATTAGAATTTTTAATTGAAATACCTCTTTACTGAATTTCTCATGAAATTCTTCTTTGTGACATTCATTTGAATTTGATACTTAGTGATAAATCTTTTTTACATACTCAATTGGTTAAGTACTGTGTTTAAGGAATTTTCTCAAAGGACAAATCATCCACAATTCTCTTAATGTTGATGAGATACTAATAGGGGGTAGATTTGCAATTAAGGCTGTATTTCATACGAATTTAAATGCAAGACTAATATTCACGCGCCTTGAGAGCGAATCCTCCTTTGGAATGGTAATGCTTTTCTCACGGTGCAGCTGAGCTACGGTGGCGCCCTTCATCATTTGTCAGATTTAACAACCCCGAGTAAATAGCTTGCTGAGAAGTAGCTACAGGTCCATCATGTCAATCTCAATTTGTCAAACATTGCAGAAAAAAAAAAAAAAAGGCGTTAAGCTTTTATGAAGGGCGTGAGAAGGTATGTAATTTATCTGAAACCCCAGGCCAAATCTCAGAAATACAGATTCTAATTCTCCCAATTATACCTATGGTGTGGTACATATTATATATATATATTTTTAAAGTCATGATGTCATAGAGAACAATAGAATTTTCAGTCTTCTATCATTCTTACTATTTCTCAAATAAGCATATAATGAAAGTAACATTTTTAAAGTGTTAATATGTTTTCTTCTGAGTCACAAGGAAGAGTAAAATATATTGTGTAATCCACAAACTTGTTTGTATTAGTGCCAAAATTAGCATTTAGAAACAATTGGCGTGCACCTGGATGTCTATAGCACCTTCCTTTCCCTTCCTGGGTGTTGAGATATGGCAGCCAGAAATCCAACATGTCTGTTCTCAAGATGCACACCCAAGAGATCTTTGACTTTTGTGGGAACCCCACTGTGCAAATTGGCCTCTACACCTCCAAAGGTCTCTTCCGAGCTGCTGTGCCCATGGGGCCACCATGGGCATCTAGGAGGCTCTAGAGCTGTGTGACAGTGACAAGAGCTGCTACCTGAGCAAGGGTGTGTCAAAGGCTGTTGAGCACATCAATAAAACTATTGCCCCTGCTCTGGTTCACAAGAAATTAAATGTCAGCAAGCAGGAGAAGATTGACAAGCTGATGATCGTGATGGACACAACTGATAATAAATACAAGTTAGGGGTAAATGCCGTTCTGGGACTGTCTCTCTCAGTGTGTAAGGCTGGCACGATGGAGAAGGGGGTGCCCCTGCACCACTACATCACTGACCTAGCAGGCAACCCTCAAGTCTGTCCCTGCCTTCATTGTGACCAACGGCGGCTCACACACCAGCAACAAGCTGGTCATGTAGGAGTTCATGATCTTGCCTGTGAGTGCAGCCATCTTCAAGGAGGCTGTGCACATCGGAGAAGAGGTCTTCCACAACCTGAAGAATGTCATCAAGGAGAAGTACGACCAGTATACCACCAAGGTGGGTGACAAGAGTGGCTTCGCACCCAATATCCTGGACAATAGGGAAGCCCTGGAGTTGCTGAAGACTGCCATGGGGAAAGGCTGGCTGTTCAGACAAGGTGGTGATCAGCATGGATGTGCCACATCTGAGTTCTTCAGGTCTGGGAAGTACGACCTGGACTTCAAGTCTCCTGATGAACCCAGTAGGTACATCTCACCTGACCAGCTGGGTGACCTCTACAAGTCCTTCATCAAGGACCACTCAGTGGTGTCCATTGAGGACCCCTTCAGCCAGGATGACTGGGGCACCTGCAGAAGTCCACAGCCAGCCCCAGCATCCACATGGTGGGCGACAACCTCATAGTGACCAAACTCAAGTGTATCGCCAAGGCTGTGAATGAGAAGGCCTGCAACAGCCTGCTGCTCAAAGTCAACCAGATCGGCTCTGTGACTGAGCCCCTGCAGGTGTGCAAGCTGGCCCAGTCCAAGGCTGAGGCATCATGGCATCACACTGGTCGGGGAGACAGAAGACACCTGCATCACTGACCTAGTGGCGGGGCTCAGCACAGGCAGATCAAGACTGGCGCACCCTGCCGGTCCGAGTGCCTAACTAAACGCAGCCAGAGCCTCAAAATCAAGGAGGAGCTAGACAGCAAGGCCAAGCTCGCCAGCTGGAACTTAAGAAAGCCCACGAGCAAATAGGCCACAGCAGGCCAGTGCCCCGGCCTCAGGTCCAGTAGTTAGGACCCCTCCTGCCAGCACTTTTGTAGATGCCATCAGGGCCACCTGGAGACCATGACCCCAGCTATGATCATCGTGCTTGTCACCTTGTGTCCCACCATGTCTGGAGCTGTGTGTGTGCCCCAGACCAGCTTACCAGTGGTTCTGTTGGGAAATAAAACTCCCGGCACCCAGGAGGAAAAAATAAACAATTGGCAGCTCAGCTATTACTTCACACCAAGAAATGGAAGCAAAAATGATTGAGAAAGTGATCATAGAAAATGTAGGCAACAAGTTGAAACTCTTTTATGATCTGAATGTTCTCATATGTTCACAAATAAGACATAACACTTAGCAAGCCTATATGACCCTCACTGACTTTCTAATATCAATTATAATCATTTGCTGACTTCAGTTGAAGTCTTCTTTGACTTAATGGTGTTATTGCTTCCTTTTAATGGAAGAAAAAGTGTATTCCCAAGTCTAAATGAGTTTCATCCATTACATAGAATCTGTCTGATTCTCACGAATATTTCCATATAAATACAGAACTTATTTTAAGTACTGTGTCATTCTTCATAACAAGATTGCAGAGAGAATAGGGTTCTGCAGACAATAAGTCAAGTTTACCTTTAATAGGTAGGCTTCTACTCCACCCATGTGTGATAAGGACTGAAAATAGGGAAATACTGATTAAGATACCAATATTTTACAGGTTAGATATATATTGATTATAAATGTGTAAAAGTCCAACTAAATTAACATGTGAAAAAGTTACTATTTTGAGACCTACTTTGTAGGCACATCAAGGACATGGTTAGATGCTGCAGCACAGCTGATATCCATTCTGTAGTGTCAATAAAACAACAGGAGCTCAGGGACATTTTTCTATACTCAATTTTTTTCCAAAAAACAGCCTATGAGCCATTTATCATGTCAAGAAACAGTCAAATCTGTATACCAAGGGATTCATGATATAATACAACAGCTGAATTTATTAAGCATTGTGTTTAGTGGCATGGCTATGATAAAGGCAAAATCAAGTATAAGGACAACTGCAGAGCTACAGGTATTTAGCTGAAAGATAGGCCTTCCTTTGGTGGTATTCATGAACCAAAATGAGATATGAAAATAACAGTTTTCTGAAATGCCTAGTGGAAAAGCATAATTGGTAAAAAAAAAAAATAGTATAATTGGATAAAATATTTGTTAAATAATTTTGACGGTGTATTTACTTAGTGCATTTAAAATCAGATGACCTGGATCAATAAATTGATGATTATTTCAAAAGCATTCAAAAGCTTAAGGGTGAGAATGGAAAAATTAGAAAAGTAAGAATGACTTGGAGATGGGGATTGGTGAAGCAGAAGAAACAAAAACTTGGGGTGCTATCAGGAGAGGGTAGAGCTAAGTGGCTGTAAGAGAAGACCTGGTTGGGGGAGCGGAGAGGAAGATATAACTAAAAACTACGAAAGCCTAGCGAGATAGCTCGGCAGCATAAATGCCTGCCTGGCAAGCACAAGGATCTGGGTACAATCGCTGGTAGCATATGCCATGCCAGCCACCAAACCTGGGCATGGTAGTGTATGTCTATAATGCCAGCACCAGGGAGGCTGAAGCAGGAGGATCGCTGTGAGCATAGTGAGACCCTATAGTAAATAGATAATAGATAGATAGATAGATAGATAGAGGATTTTTAACATTTTTTTTAAAAGCTAGGACAGATTTTAACGATTAATTAAACTGAACAACTGAAATTCCAAAATATCTTAAGCTTTAAAAAAATAATCTGATTGGGCCCGGCGGGATGGCTCAGTGGTCTAAAGCGCCTGCTTGGGATAGCTTGGGCGGCTTCAGGGACCATGGTTCGATTCCCCGGCACCACATGCTGCGCCAGCCCTGCCCTCGGGTGGGCTGAGCTGGCCATAAAAATGAGTAAATAAACAAATAAAGGTTCTGAAACAAGAAAAAAATAAATAAAATTAAAAAAAAAATTCTTTAAAAAAAAATAAAAATAAAAATAAAAAAATAATCTGATAAATCTTAGAGGGTTGAAACAATAGAATAGAGCAACCAGGGCCGGGAGGGAGAGCTCAGTGGTCTAATGTGCCTGCTTGGGAAAGCTTGGGCAGCTGTAGGGACCGCGGTTCGATCCCCAGCACCACATGCTGCGCCAGCCCTGCCCTCAGGGCAGGCTGAGCCAGCCATGAAAATAGATGAATAAACAAACAAAAGTTCTGAAACAAGAAATAAAATAAAATAATAAAAAATTCTTTAAAAAAAAAAAAAAAA
>PVJA010037752.1:0-20178 GCA_004027025.1 Myocastor coypus | reverse complement strand
TTTTTTTTTTTTTTTCTTGTTTCAGAACTTTTGTTTGTTTATTTATTTATTTTTATGGCCAGCTCAGCCTGCCCTGAGGGCAGGGCTGGTGCAGCATGTGGTGCCAGGGATCAAACCGTGGTCCCTGCAGTCGCCTAAGCTTTCCTAAGCAGGTGTGTTAGACCACTGAGCCATCCTGCAGGGCCCCAGCTAAAATATATTTTAAAAATTTACAACTTAACACAATAATCCAATTTAAATTTTTTTTTAATTATTTACTTATTTTATGGCAGGCTCAGCCTGCTCTGGGGGTGGGGCTGGCACAGCATGTGGTGTCGGGGATTAAACTGTGGTCCCTTTAGTTGCCTAAGCTATCTTGCCAGCCCCCAATTTAAAAATTGACAAAAGTGAAAGTTATTTCAACCAAGATGACAAATACATAAAAAGATTTTGAACACATCATTAGCAGTTAGAGAAATGAAAATAAAAAGCACAATAAAATAGATACTATACAATCACCAGATTAGGCTGACAATAGAAATGGTGGTGAGGACATGAAGCAACTGTAAGACTCACACACTGCTCGTGGAGTGTAAAACGGTAGAGCCATTTGCAAAAAAGCTTGGCAATTAGCCATTTACCTAAGGGAGAAGAAAGTGTCCAACAGAGACTTCCTTACCAATATTGTAGATGATTTTTTTTTTTTTTCCGGGACCAGGGTTTGAACTCATGACCTTGCACTTGCCAGGCAGGCACTTGTGCCATGGAGCTATCTCCCCAGCCTGGTTCCTTACCAATATTAACTGAAATTTTACTGTGGAAACTACTCAATGGCCATCAGTACTAAATGACACACAATGGCCTATCCAGGCAATGAAATGTTGGTCAGTAATAAAAACAAAAACAGCTGGGTGTAAACTCAGCTCTCTGAGAGGCTGAAGTAAAAGGATGGCAGTTCAAGCCCAATCTGGGCAGCTTACTGAAATAAATAAGACTGGAGATGTACTTCAGTGTAAAGGCCTGCAGTTTAGGGGCTGGGGAGATAAAAATTCCTGCCTGGCAAGTGCAAGGTCATGACTTCAAACCAGGGTCCCGCCAAAAAAAAAAAAACAGTCCTTTAATCTTTAGTATCACAACACTGACTTATACAATAATACATATCAATACATATAATATGGATGACTTAAAAAATAATGATGCTGGGCCAACGAGATGGCTCAGCAGTCTAAAAGCACTTGCTTAGGCAAGCTTAGGCAACCACAGAGACCACGGTTCGATCACTGGCACCACATGCTGTGCCAGCCCCACCCCCAGGGTAGGCTGAGCCAGCCATAAAAAAAAAAAAAAAAAAAAATATGATGCTTAGTGAAGGCAGATCACAAAGGAATATATACTATATATGAAAATACGGGCCATGACAGCTAACTTATAGTGACAAAAATTAAACCAATGGCTACCTCTGGATGGAAAGGGTAGAGTACAAAGCGATGTAGATTATAAATGATCCAAAAAAAACTTTCAGTGGTGACAGATTGGTTATCTTGATTATGCCAATGATTTCATGAGTGTCATATGTGTAATAAAGAGTTAAATAGTAAGTAAATGTGAAATTTTACTGTATGTTAATTATTTCTCAATAAACTAGTAAGACAACTTTAAAAATCCACAGAAAGTACAAGAAATTTTTAAGAAAATCTAGCAGTAATGCTAGTAAAAACTACCCATGGTAGAACACTTATTGTGTGCTGTGCATTATTTCATTCTGAGCACTTTGCATAATCTAAGCCTCAAATCCTAACTGGAACAGGTGCTATTTTCATCCCTGTTTTACAGACAAGAAAACAGAAGCACAGTAGAGAGTGGTGAAGTCATTTGCCAAAAGTCATACCATTACTTAAGATGTAGAATTAGGATCTAAATCCTGGTAACCTAGCACAGGATCCAAATTTCTAATTTTTGTATGAGATACATTTTTAGGTCTGAATGTTTTCATTAATCAAGACATATACTTTTTTTTTTTTTTTTTTAGTAAGTCTTTTGTTGGGAGTTTTGAGAGTAACAAAAATCAAACTCAGAACCTTGTACTTGCCAAGCAAGGCACTGTGTTGCTTACGTACATTACATATCTGCAAAGGATTAGGATACCCTACAGAGTACATGCACTTAGAAATTCAGAAGGCATAAATAGATGTAAGTGCCAATTACGTTTCTCCCAATCCCCATCCTGCAGTCTAACTCCTTAACAGCCACATCTTGACAGACTGGTCCCTAAAGTAGTTATCAGCCTTTCATTTATGGTACCACAGCTGCTGAGTACAGATGAAAGGATTAGAAATGAAAGGACTGAAAATTAAGCCCAACCAGTTATATTTAAAAATTATACACATAAAATCTGCATCATAAAAATTTCTTTAGCTAAGAGTTTCACAATCTTCAGTGATTATTATCTAACATAAATTTTCAAAATTCAAATTTTTTCACTCCTTCAAGAAAACAGCAAACATCTACTGTGACAGAAAATGGTAAGAGAGGGGGAAAAAGGAATCAGTCACATAATATAGCAATGGGGCGATATTAAAGGTAACATACCTGAATTACTATGTATTTTAAAAGTGCTTCAAGAAAGTAGCTTGTGAGATCTTCTTGTCCTTTATCACCTGATTGTGGAGGGACAAGAGGAGTGATTTCCTCTATAGTAACTTGAGCTACCCAAAGACAAAAGAATAGCATAATTACAAATTCAATAATACAAATAAAAATGATACAAATAACTATAACAGCAAGACATGTATGCATTAAAAACTGCTTGAAAACTTACTAATTATTGACTCAAAATAAATCTGAGATCAAGGTTGAGTTTCATACCTAGCAGTTCCACCAAAAAGAAACAAAATAAAAAATCTGATGTCATTCTGATAGTCTATCATAACCAACATAAATTTTAATATTAAGCTGTTTGTGAACTCTTTATTGACAGAAGATAATACTGGGATGAAGAGCAATAGAAGTAATTAGGAAGATAGAACATTTCATTTGAGAAACTGGGAAATTCACTAGGAATTAACCCACAATATTATGGGAAACAACAGCAACAATGTTTATATTCATCAAACTAATGTTCTGATTACAAGTACATGAAACTTTTTAAAACAATTTTTAATGTTTTTATATATTATGGCCAGCTCAACCTGCTCTGGGGGTGGGGCTGGCACAGCATGTGATGCCAGGGATTGAACCTCAGTCCCTGTGGTTGCCTAAGCTTGCCTAAACAGATGCTTTAGACCACTGAGCCATCTCGCCAGCCCCTAACAAGTTACATTTAGAAAAAAATTACTTGTAACAAATGCAAATTCAAGAAAATCAACATGCAACTCAATGAATTCTCTTAAATATTTTCTAAACAACACAATCAGCACCTGGTTTAACACATGCAGGTATGTAAGCTGTCCCAGTAAAGATGAGCCAAGTAAGCATGCTGACAGCAACTCCCACAACCCATTATAAACAGACAAATAAACCGATGGAAAGACAGACACTTGTACTCACACACACTCACACACACATGCACAATACAGGGGGAAGAAAACTAAGGTTAAAATAGTAACAGAAAAATCACAGGGTAAAAAGGACAAAAAAAAAAAATCACTAATGAATGAAAGTAAAAATTAAATTTCTAAAATAATGAATTTAAAAATAAAAATATTATAAAGGATTTATTTAAAACATTGATTTAAGGGCCAGCGAGATAGCTCAGTGGACTAAGCACCTGCTTAGGCAAGCATAGGGATCAGTGTTCGATTCCCTGCAACATATGCTGTGCCAACCCCACCCCTGGTGCATTGAGCCAGCCATACGAGACCAGTCATGGTGGCACATATCAGTACTGGGGAGGATGAGACAGGAGAATCACTATGAGTTCAAGCTGCATGGTGAGACCCTGCACCAGATGCATAAAAAACAAAATAAAAGACTGACATATGTAACGTTTCTGCAGACATCAATCATACATAGTGAAATGCACTTTTATCTCAATGTACATTCAGACTAATTGCATAACACAAGGAGGCACATAAACAGAAATTAAAGATGAATGTAAAATGGTCTGCATTAACACCAGGCCAACTGGAAATAACTTTCCTGCCAGACTGCCCAATTCCTAGTCTGACAGTGCCTTTCATGTGCAAACTAACCAATCTATGGATCACACACCCAGCACTTTTGCAGCCAAAGCCACTACCTGTCTGGTCTAACCACAAGGCTAGGTATCAAACAACTAAAGACAATGTTTATGACCCAGAATCCATTGGAACCATTCAACTAACTTGCTTACCCTGGCTTGCCTATTCTCTTGCAGGGAAGCCATACTATAAGCTCCCACCAACATTTATTCCTGCTTCCTCTGCCTTCTGACTAATCCATTCCACTTTCCCATTTGTATCCTATTCCCCCTCTTCCTACACCTTTGCATGAGACCCTTCTTACTTTAACAAACTGTTTTCAATAGCTATTTTCATCTCCTGGTCTCACCACACCTAAATAATAAGACTTGTATTTTAACAGATTGTCTTGTTTAACTTGTTTAATAAATGTACAGATATTTAAAAATACATTAAAAGTGGGGCTGAGGAGATAGCTCAGTAGAGTAAGTGCTTGCCTGGCAAGTGTAAGGTCCTGAGTTCAATGCCTGGTCCCACCAATAATAATTTAAAAAAAAGCAAACCATGTAGAAAACTTAAAAACGCTAATGGATAAAATCTTACTTTCTTGAAGGTTGAGGGGAGGATTAATAAGATTTTCTAAAGTTCGAGGTCCATGTTCAGATTGTGGTGCTGAAAACCCAGGGATTAAGCATGAGAACATCCACAGCTGTTCTTTGCTACAGTTAGTTTGAAGAGCTTGTAGCCACAACAGGAAAAGACGAACACCTTCCCGCCTAATCTAAAATAAAATGAAAAGCAGTATATTTTAATGGAAATACTTTGTCCTCTTTAGAACACAGCTCTCTAGATGATTAAAATGACATTTTACAAAGAAACAGAGAAAAGGAAGGAGGGAAATATATCCATGACAAGAGCCGGGCATGGTGGCTCACGCCTGTAATCCCAGCACTCGGGAGGCTGAGGCAGGAGGATTGGTGTGAGTTCAAGACCAGCCTAGGCTACAAAAGTGAGCTCAAGGCCAGCCTCAACTGCATAGCGAGACCCTGTCTCAAAAAAGACAAAAAAAAAAAAAAAAAAAAGACATATATCCATGACATCTAAATTCATGGTTATTAAAAAGCATAAACTTAGTCTCTGTTTAAAGTCAAGCATAATTTCCATTTGTGAAAAATACTTCCTTCGGTCTACCTCCTATCACTACTAATCCAAGAAACAAAAGGAGGCAGGACAATGACTGTTCCTTCCCAAGGAGGGGTGGTACAGATCCTAGTGCACTGCTAATCAAATGTTCTTGTCCTGAAAGTACTAAAATTATAAAATCAAATTTTTATAAGTAAAATATTTTTATTAAAATAAGATTATTTTGAACACTTGAAATTATCTTATTTACTTGTTATTTACTTCTAAACTACAGATCAAAAACTTTGGCTTGTCACTATATCTAAGCACCCAGAACAATATCTATACATAGAAGACAATAAACATAAACCAGTGAAGGAATATTTTCCTAGCAAGAGAACATGGAACAGAAAGGAAAATTCAATGTCTGACAAGTGACTAAATTCTTCACCAACCTAATCACACAGGTAACACTACAAATCATTTTACCGGAGTTTTGTTAATGACCCTACCAGACTCAAAGCTATTCACCTGTTGTCACTCTTATGGTTTAACCACATAACAGGAAAAAAGTACAAAGAAGTTTACTCCTTTGTACTGCTGTGCCCATGCTTTGATGCCCAAAGTACATTTTATAACGTGTGACTTTACTCAATGGGTGTTGGAATGGACTTGCCTTTAAGCTAATGAAAATGAAATAAAACTGCATATTAGGTATACAGTTTTACACAAACACACACACACACACACAAATACACACAGTTACAGACATTGCCACTCCCATCTTCCTCTATATATAAAAATGGCTATAGTAAAATGCAGACTAATTTGTTGAATGAATAATTTTTCACAAAGGAAAGATTTCTGGTAATTGTCTATAGCGTAGCAAAATATAAAATAAAATAGTTCTCAATGTCCTGGTTAAGCTAATAGACATTTTAAAACATAATATTAAATATAGCTATATTTTAGGTGAATCCAATTAAGTGATGACATTTCAATCTTCAAGGAAAAGCTGATAGGAAAAGTAGAACAGGTGCATGTATACTTTACTCAGTTCTTAAAAGTCAGAGACAATAAATAGGCATATACCTTTAAGGAGTTTCCTGTGTGGAGTAGTTTCTTCAAGATCAAACCTAAGAAGGAAACATAATTTTTAATATACATATACGGTATTCTTCTGTATTTCTAAAATGTCAGAGTTCTCGGTCAGACTTGCAAACATTTTTTAGCAAGTCCTTGGCAACCTCTAGATTGTTCTTGGTGACCTTGATATCCTGCTGGCCAAACTTGAGACCAGAGGGCATATGAGAAAAAAAAAATCACCTTTCAATACATTATTACAATTAAATAGTTTACTTTATTGATAAAACCAGGGCCTAAATCTGGGTTTCAAACAATAACCAATTACATGCCACTTAGAGAAACAAAACAACAAAAAAAAAAATTCATCACTAAATCACTAACATAAAATACAAGTGACTACAGAATACTTTGAAAAACACTGGAATATTCTAGAAAGAATATATTCTGGACCATAATATGCCTTATAAGGACTATAAAGGAATTTTGTTAAGATACTGAAAGAAATATCATTGGAGCAACCAGGCCCAGTGTGTGAGGTAGACCACCCTGGGCTTGCTGGAAACTCATTCAACCCAGCAACCAGGCTTGCATGAGAGTGAGACCACCTGGGGCCCACCTGAATCTCATTCAACCCAGCAACCAGGCCCAGCATGTGAGTGAGACTGCTGGGGGTCTGCTAGAAACTCATTTGACCCAGCAACAAAGCCTGACATATAAGTGGAACTTCATCCATCAGACAGGCACTCCCTGCAGAGAGACTAGAGACAAGACCCACCTAGCTGATCCAGTAGGAGAACATCTTGCCAGAGTAACAGTAGTTTTACCCACAAGGGCTACAGCAGGAAGAAGTGGAGTTCAGCAGCCAGACCCAAGCCACACCCTCCTGGGTGAGTCTGAACTTGGTAGATCTAGATCTGGTGCTAAGGTCAGAACTCTACCAAAGCTCTACACCAGAAGTCAGAAGGCAGGGCTATACAAAATGACAAAAGTAGCAAAATGTGCTCTCATGCACCCAGCCTACCCAGAACAATTATAGAAGTAAAGAAACCACCACAGAAAGGTATAGAGGAAATCAGATCAGAAATAATTTCTGAAATAAAGAAATAATTCCTGCAACAAAAGAAGTACTAAGCGCTTCTAAAGACACTGATTTTAAAAAAAGAGAGAAGGCTGGCAGGATGTTTCAGCAGTCTAAAGCGCCTGCTTAGGAAAGCTTAAGCAACCACAGGAACCAAGGTTTGATCCCCAGCACCACATGCTGTGCCAGCCCCACCCCCAGGGCAGAGCTGGCCAAAATACAAAAAAAACAAAAAAAGGAGAATAGAAAAATGATGGAATCCTTGAATGACCAATATAGGAAAGTAATAGAATGTATGAAGCAGATTCAAAGTGCTATACAGAAAGTTAAAACCTCAATCACAAACAGGCAAAACCGTTTCAATGAAAGAGAAAATAAGACTTTCAGACCTTAAAGACACCATTGCAGCTAGTGAAGAGGTAAGAAAAGATCTCTTAATAACAACTAGGATAAAGCTGGGTGTAGTGGTGCACACCTGTAATCCCAGCACTTGGGAAGCTGAGGGAGGAGGATCGATGTGAGTTTGAGATCAACCTGGGCTACAAACGTGAGCTCAAGACCAGCCTAAACTAAATAGTTAGACAAATTCAACATTTTCAAGATGATGCAAAGATGAACAATGGTAAGACTAATAGGCATCAATGAGAAAGGAGGAGTCTGTACAAATAATATAAAAAGAATATGGTCAGAAGAAACAGTAGAAAAACCTCCCAAATATGGGAAACAATTTGGCATCCAGTAACCAAGGCATATAGAATTCTAACATCAACCCAATCTATTTATTTATTTATGTATTTATTTATTTATTTATTTATTTTGTGGGACCAGGGTTCAAACTCACGACCTTGCACTTGCCCAGCCGGAGCTATCTCCCCAGCCCCTATTTATTTAATTATTTATTTATTTTGGTCTTTTTTGAGAGAGGGTCTTGCTATGCAGTTCAGGCTGGCCTTGAGCTCACTTTGGTAGCCCAGGCTGGTCTCAAACTCACACTGATCCTCCTGCCTCAGCCTCCCCAGTGCTGGGATCACAGGCGTGCGACACCACGCCTGGATCATCAACCCAATTTAAACCACACCTAGACATATAATAATCAAGATGCCAGAAATTCAGCACAGAACAGTATACTATAAGCAACTAGAAAAAAGAAACAGATCACATTTAAAGGAAAACCCATACAGCGATTCTCAACCTGTGGAGTCACAACTCCAGCAGGGGTCGAATGACCAAAACACAGGAGTCGCCTAAAGCCATCGGAAAACGTTATTTATTTGGAATTATAGTTTTAAAGCAGTCAACAAAATTATTTTTTGGTTTGGGGTCACTGCAACATGAGGAACTATATTGCGGGGTTCATGGTATTAGAAAGGTTGAGAACCACTGCTTAGAATAATGGCAGATTTTTCTTTCCAAACCATTAAGAGCATGGGGCAAAGTACTTCATGTCTTATAAGAAAACAAATTCCAGGGGCCAGGGAAATAGTTCAGTAAAATAAGCACTTGCCTAGCAAGCTTAAGGTTCTGAGTTCAATTCCTGGTACAGAAAGAAAGAAAGAAAGAAAGAAAGAAAGAAAGAAAGAAAGAAAGAAAGAAAGAAAGAAAGAAAGAAAGAAAGAAAGAAAGAAGGAAAGAGAAAACAAACAAATTCCAGTCCAGACTGCTATACCCTGTAAAACTCTCTTTCAAGTTCAGTGGAGAAGTGAAATACTTCCAGGGCAAAGAATAACTAAAGAATTTCATGATGACAAAGTCAACTCTGTACAGTTTACTAAAAAATATTCCAGAGAGGGATCAAAATGACCACAATTTCATGAATGAATGTAGAAAACCCACCAAATAGGGCAAACAATTAAACATAGACGAGAAAAAGGTATACAAAAGCAGTCTTTCAACTATTATTTTGTATACAACAGAATATGTCCATTGGCATATTCTACAAATTGGCTTATCCTGCCCTGTAGGGGTCATGATTCTGTCTGGTTCTACAGGGTGGATGTCAAGGAAATACCAGTAGCTCAATCCCACAAGTGACATCTGACCACTAGTAAGCATTCATGTCTACAATGTACTAGAACTTTGTGTGAAATCTATCCCCACACTGTTAAAAGTTCTTGTCATATACTTGCCATTCCAGTATTTATGCTGTTTTATTCTTAGTAATTCTTTACTATCAATGAAACTTTTTCTTAGTTGATATCTTTATATATATTAACCTATTCAAACACTATATGAATACTCGGGATTGATTACAGATTCATACATGTGATACACAATATTCTGGCCTCTAACTTGGAGTCGTGATTCAAATTTTGGAATATTGTTTTGAAATATTTTCTGGATATTTTTCAATTATAGCCTTCGTTTTATGATTCTAAACAAAATAAATACCACTGAAGAGCAAAGGTTTAACTTCTGAGAAAGAACTCAGGGCTGTTTTTCATGCACCTACTGTGCACAGCAACCTCAGGAGGGACTGAGTGACAGCACTCAGAGTGCTCGTGCTTCTCCTCCTGCCAATCAAGAGTCCTTCCTGAGGGCCGTGGACTGATGTGTGGGGACACGAAGGAGGCGCCCACCGGGGAAGAAGCAGCTTGAACTTCTACTCATGTCTGCTGCTGCAAGGGGGCTGCTATTGCATACTTTGTATAATAGATGCTGCTGCTGCTGCTCTGGAAAATGTAGAACTTGAAGCTCCACACAGGCCCAGGAGACACTGTGCCACTGCTCACGACATTTAAAAGAACATGAGGACAAGGTATCACTGGGGCTCTGGGTCAGTCACTCAGGTGATAAACAGTTCGTCTCAACAAACTCAAATTTGAACCATTCCAGAAAGAAAATGTCAAAATATGTTAAGTAGGGCCATTTTCCTTTATATTTTCCATTTTCTGCAATAGTAATATACTCATTAAAGGAAAATAAAAAAGACAGTCAACAATTAAAAAAAAACATGGCAACAAATATTAAAAAATTTAAACTTAGAAGCATTTTAAAATAAGATTATATATCAAGAAGAAATCAAAAGTGACAAAATTTTTTCAATAAAAAGGAAAACAACATATAAAAATTAGTAAGATGAAAACAAAGGGAAACTTAGAAAAAACGTATAGTTTTAAATGCCTATGTAAGTTAGGTATCAAATTAATATTGTACACTTATATCTTCACTAGAAATAGAAGAGCAAATTAAAACCAAAGCAAGTAGCATTTTTATAATATATAAGATTAAAAATCAATAAAGTACAAAGCCAAAAAAGTACAGAGAAAACACTGATACCTAAAGGAAGTGTGAAAGATCAAGAAATACAACACTTCGCTAGACTAATCAACAAAATAATAGATGTAAGTTACTAAAATCAAAAATAAGAGACTACATCATTAGTTCTATGGGAATTAGCAAGTATAAGAGAATAACTCTATAATAATTAAACAATTTAGATTAAATGGACAAACTCCAAGAAAAACACACATTATCAAAACTGACTTAAAAAGAAGTATAAAGTCTGAATAAACATAAAAAGCAAAGAAGTTGAGGGGGCCTTTTGGGTTAGCTCAGTGATTTAAGTGCCTGTGCAGGTAATACCAGTCAGGCACAGGGGATGGTGCTTGATTCCCACATCTCCTTAAAGGCAGCCTGAACCAGGAAAAAAAAAAAAAAAAAAAAAGACATCAGCCATTTGCAATCTTTCCAAAAATCAAAGAGGAACTACTTTCCAATTTATGTAAGAAGCTACACAATGACGTTACAAGAAAACTAGAAAGCAATTTTTCTCTATTATCAAGAGGCAAAAATGTAACAAATTACTAACACCCTGAATACAACAACAGGTAGAACTACTAGAAGTGCCAATCAAGTGGCGCTTAATTCAAGAACACAAGGTTGGTTTAACATTTAAAATTCAGTGAGTGAGAGGCCAGGGAGATAGCTCAGTAGAATAAGCACTTGCCTAGCAAGCACAAGGGCCCAAGTTCAATCCCTGGTTCCACAAAACAACAACAACAAAATAATAATAATAATAATAATAATAACAATAATAATAATAATAATAAATAAAATTCAATGAGTGAAATGTCACAGAATGATAAAACCACCTAAGTCAATGAAAGTGACCACGTCAATAAATGCAGAAAAAGGATTCGAAAATACAGTGTACATTATCATTAAACTCTCTCAGCAAACTGGGAAGAGAAGGTAACTTTCTCAACATGACAAAGCTACAGTTATCCTCACATATAACAGTAAAAGATGGGCTGGCCAAATAACTCAGTGGATTAAAGCACCTGCAAGTAGGCACAGGGGCTGGGGGTTCAATCCAACCTAGCAGTGAGACCCTGAACACCCTGTAGACCCTTCGCTAAAAAAAAACAGTAAAAGACTTTTAAAATATGTGGTAGTGTGTGCATGCTCACTCTGGCCACTTTTATTCAACATTAAGAGGTACAATAAATAAATACAAAAGATTTTTTTTTTTTTTGTGGGACCAGGGTTCGAACTCACGACCTTGCACTTGCCCAGCAGGCACTTGTGCTTCGGAGCTATCTCCCCAGCCCCAAAATACAAAAGATTTTAAGGTACAAGATCAGAAACAAAAAGTAAATGTTTTAATTCATGAAAATATAATCCTATAGCAGAAAATCTGTAAGAATCCATAATTTATTTAAAAAATACTAGTAAACAAGACATAAACTACAAACATATACATATTCATTAGTTGGTGAGTGGATAACATGGCATGTTAATACAACAAGATACTATGCAGCAGTAACAAATGACATTACATAAAACAAAAATGAAATTATGCTAAAGAAAGAAGACACAAATAACCACACATTGGGATGATTCTCTTTTATGATCCAAAAATTACAAATTTATTTAGGACACAAAATAAACTGGTGGTGGGACCAGCAATCAGCTACAAGTAGGATTAAGAGATATTTGAGAGTGCTAGAAATGTTCTAAAACTGGATTGAAGTGACTACATATTTACTAAAAATCATTGAATTGTTTATCTAACTGGGTAAATTTTATCTATATAAATTACATCTTAATGAAGCTGTTTTTTAAAATATCAACTGGAGACCTTGGTTTATATACTTTTCTATGGAAGACAAGAAAATATGTAAGTGAGGCATGGTGCCACATGCCAGTAACCCTAGTACTCTGGGAAACTGACAAGGGAAAATTTCAAATTCAAGCCCCAGAAAGGTAACAGAAATGACTTAACCAGATCCTGTCTCAAAAAAGGTAACAACAGTCTGGTAATGTAGCTTGGTACAAGACCACAGTTCCAATACCTAGTACTGTCAAAGCAAAAAGGGGGGATTTGTAGGATTTTTCTGAATGACAAAAAAAAAAAAGGAAGGAAGGAAGGAAGGAAGGAAGGAAGGAAGGAAAGAAAGAAAGAAAGAAAGAAAGAAAGAAAGAAAGAAAGAAAGAAAGGAAGAAAGAAAGAGATTGCCGATACTTCAAATTATAGATATTTTTGGAATACTATCAGTCATGATAACTAGGTAACCTCTAGTAGGTAATCTGTGGAGATTAAAAACTACATTCCTGGGCTGGCGAGATAGCACAGCACTCTGAAGCATCTGCTCAAGCAAGCTTAGACAAGCATGCAGGGACTGGATAGTTCATCCCTAGCCACATATGGTACCTACCCTGTCTCCAGGGTAGGCTGAGCCAGCCACAAAAACAAAAAACAAAAAAAGCAACATTCCTTTAATCTGTGAAGATTAAATGCTACATTCCTCAGATATACAAGTCAATTCAGATGTCTTAAAGTCTCTTCACATAAAGCCTTCAAAATCATTTTTGAGTATGAATACAAAATAAGATCTCATCCTTTTGAACACTTAATGTGCTTATTTATTAGTCATTCTTGTTTTCCTTGGTGTAATGTCTATTTTGCCTATTTTAGAAATTTGTCTGCCTGAAAGTAGGAGCAAGTGCCAGAAGTGGGGGCACTGAGATGATGCCTGAGACTGGGCATGGTGTGGCCCACGTACCTGTAATCCCAGCTCTTGAGAGGCTGTAAACTGGTGGATCACTATGAGTCTGACCTACTAGTGAGACCCTGAACACCCTTCCTTAAAAATACAAAAAAAGAAACTTGTTTGTCTTTTGGATATATAGTGCTATACAAGTTCTCTACATATTATGGGAATATAAATTTTGGTCCCCAATTTAATTTAATTAGCTATTTGTTTTTGTGGTGCTAGATCTAAAATTCAGGACCTAGCTGGGCGTGGTGGCGCACGCCTGTAATCCCAGCACTCGGGAGGCTGAGGCAGGAGGATCAGTGTGAGTTCGAGACCAGCCTGGGCTACAAAAGTGAGTTCAAGGCCAGCCAGAACTGCATACTGAGACCCTGTCTCAAAAAGACAAAAAAATAAAAAATAAAAAAAATAAAAAAATAAAATAAAATTCAGGACCACAAGAATTCTAGGCAAGTACTCTAGTACTGAGCTACAAGCCCAGCCAAAGTCTCAAAATATATGTAACAAATTTATTCTAAAAGGCTTTATGATTTAGGATTTTGTCCCTTTTTTTTCAAAGCAGTTGCACTGATGTCCTCCATCTATCTTTATTTATTTTTTTTTTTTTAAGACAAGGTCTCACTATGTAGTTCAGACTGTCCTTAAACTCACTAAATCATCTAGGCTTGGCCTCAAACTTGCAGGGATCCTCTTGCCTCAACCTTATTAGTGTTAGGATTACAAGCATGCACCACCAAAACCTGTCAGAATTCCTTCTTAAATTAGAATATTAATTAGGATGGCCTTAGTTTCAGTCTCAGAAACTACTTCATTTTCTAAAATCAATGAAGAACTGTAGGGGTAAGGAGATAGCTCAGTGGAATAAGTGCTTGCCTGGCAAGCACAAGGTCCTGAGTTCAATCCTTGGTACTATTTAAAAAAAAAAAAATTGCAGGCCCTCTATAAATCTAACTTTCTTTTTAAAGAGAAACAAAAATGATTTTATAAATCAACAGCCAAGCATGGTGGTCTGTAACTTTCAACTAATCAAGAGACAGAGGCAGGAGAATTGAAAGTTCAAGGCCAGTTTGCCTATCTATGTTTAAAACTAAAATTTAAAAAAGGAGGCAGGGAGAAGTGTGCTCAGTAGTAAAGCATCCAGCACTCATGAGGTCCTGAGTCCAATCACCAAAACAGCAAAAAATAAAGAAACAAATGTAAGGTCTATACTATTTTCCTTCAAAACTGTATCTTGAGGCTGTCCACTTCCCTAGGACAATTCCTAGCAGTTGAGCTTCATATCACTGAACCAAAGCCAACAATTATCTGCTTGAAGATTTTTTTCTTCAATCTGAGGGATAAAATAAGCCTTATAATGACAGCATAAGTGTCCTATGGTAAAGCAAACTACACCAGCAAGTATTTTAGCTAAACTATGATAACAGAAAGTCCGTGGTCTCCTTACCTGACAGTAACCCACAGGAGAATTTTGTTTTTCTTTTTAGTTCTTTTTCGTTTGTTAAGACAGGGTCTCTGAGCTTAGGAGATAGCTCAGTAGAATAAACGTTTGCCTGGCAACCACAAGAGCATGAGCGCAATCTCCAGTTCCAAAAAGAAAAAAGACAGGGTTTCCCTATGTAGTGTACGCCTTGAATTATGTTGCCCAGACTACGTGTTTTACTGCTGAGCTATACCCTCAGCCCTGTACTTGTATTATTTTATATTCCAAATCTGTTCTCCCATTCTTTGTTTGCAGTAAATCAGTAAGTATTAGTTTATTTTAAACAATTCATTAAAAAGCATCTTCAGGGGCCAGGAGAGATAGCTCAGAGGCATAAGCATCAACCTAGCAAGTGCAAGGACCTGAGTTCAATCCCTGGCCCTGGATGCTGGTGGTACCCATCATGCAGGGGAAAAAAAAAAAAAGCATCTTCCTATGTCATCTCTTAATTGAAATGTGAAATACATGGTTACACTGCTTACCAATACTATGAAACTGCCATCGTTGATGAATCCTTTCTGGAAGAAGTTGTAAAATTTTCTAAAAATCAATATGAACAAAACACAGAAAATTAAACATAAGCAATGAGTCTATATCAAATGACATAACAGATATTAAGAGCTTATTAAACCTGTAAGAGTTTATAAAATATAGTACACACACAATTACTCAAGCTAATAGTATTTCAGTACTGACATGTTTATTAATATTTGAAAACACCAAATACAAGCAATATTAATAACTATTTGAAACAAGAAATTAATGCCATTTACAGCTGAGCAGGGTGGCACATGCCTGCTGCGAACATACTGTTGTCTGAAACTTTAGGAACAAAACACTGTTTTAACCTGTGACTAAATAAGTTGTCTAATTAGTAGCTACAAAAGAAGTAGGCTGTTTCTAGTCTTGTAAAAGCTATACCAAATGCCTCCCATGGCATTAACATGTAGTTAATACTATTACTCAGGAGGCTGAGACAGGAAGGTCACCAAAAGTTTGAGGCCAGGCCAAAAGTTGTATCAAAATGCAAAACAGTAAATTATCTTTCTTTAATTGGTAACAGACAAAATAGAACTAGAGGATATATAGATGTCTGTATATAAACCTTTTTTTTTTTTTTCTTTTAAAGGACAGGATCTTGCTATGTTGGTTTTCCAGTCTCAAACCTGCAAGTGTCAAATGATCCTCCTCCTTCCTGTGTCTCTCAAGGAGCTGGGCCTTATGGGTACACACACCACGCCCAACTAGAAACTTTTAAAATTCTTTCCTATGATTTTTCAAGGAACAAAGTCTAGTCCTGGCTTTCTACAGGCTGATAAATTCTCAGTATATCAGAATACTTCTAGCCGGGCGTGGTGGCTCACGCCTATAATCCAAGCACTCAGGAGGCTGAGGCAGGAGGATCCGTGCAAGTTCAAGACCAGCCTGGGCTACAAAAGTGAGCTCAAGGCCAGCCTCAACTGCAACTGTCTCAAAAAGACAAGAAAAAATTTAAAAAAAAGAATACTTCTGTGATTATTTAGTTTGAACAAAAGAATAAAAACGAAGGAGTTACTTCAAACTTGGTATGACAGATTATCTTAGTTTGATAAGTACACCAAAAATATAAAATACACATTAACAGAGCATCAAATTTTGCTTAGTCACTTTTGAGATATGTTTTCTTTTGAGTTTACAAACATTTATCCTATTCAATTTCAAATAATATAAACTGACAATTTTAAAAACATCTGAGGGGGGCTGGGGAGATAGCTCCGAGGCACAAGTGCCTGCTGGGCAAGTGCAAGGTCGTGAGTTCGAACCCTGGTCCCACAAAAAAAATAAAAATAAAAATAAAAAAAAAATTTGAGGTTATTTTTATACAAAGTTACAATAAAAAAATTAAAACAAAAATGGTAAATCCCCTAAGTATATAAAAGCTGCAGTTCTAGAATTTTTTTAAAAATCTATTTAAACCATACACAAATTAAATTTTTCACTGTTTGCCATTACACTATCATATTAATTCTGTGGGTATCAAATGCCTAAACACAATTCTAAAGATATCTTACAAATACAAAATTCTGTCAAGTATATTTGGTGAAAAAAATTAGACTTCACACAATGAGGGTGAGTCTTTCAGAGCTTTCAATGAGAATAGATGTCTACAGCACACATGCCATAGGTTTGCCATTACCAGGCTAGAGTCGCAATGCTTCATTATATGCCCAATTTTAATGCATTCCTTTGTATGTTTCCAGAATGATTTTGAAAATGAAATTTTAAAGGATCACAAGTACTTACCTCAAAAATAAAAAGTATAGCATCCAATTCTTCTCTTTGAGACTTGTGACCTAAAATATTTTTACAGAAAAATATATTTAAACACACCATTTTATACTTGTTAACAATCACACTTCACGATGTTAAAATATTTCAAACACTGAACTTTTTTTCAGTGATTTTTTTTTTTTTTTAGTAAATGTTTAACACATTGATGGCAGGGTCATACATGCATGCTTATCCCATGCTACCCAAGAGATTGACATATGTAACACCAGTGGTTCAAGCCAGTGGGAACATTTTAAAGCATATTCTATTCATTGTGTACAAAGTATTTCAATGTCTCTACTCTTACTTTTTGAGTAAGTTTAGGTTCTAGGATTAGGACTGCAGATTAGCAGTACACTGGCTGCTTAGGCTCTGGGTTCAACAGCTATTTTATGTGCACACACACGCAGGCTCTACATATTTATGACTAAAAACAAATCATGATTTATTGGGAGCTTTTAAGTGTACTCTAAAAATTAAAATATGAAAATGACTGTTCAAACAGGCCAAGGGGAGAAAAAAGAGGGTAGGTGAAAAAACAGATATCTCCTAAGTAAAAAAGCCAAGCCAATCTTCCAGCCTTCAAAAACTAGGTAACAATACTTTTTTTTTTTTGGTCTTTTTTGAGACAAGGCCTCACTAAGTAGCTCAGGCTGGCCTTGAGCTCACTTTTGTAGCCCAGGCTGCTCTGGAACTCATATTGATCCTCCTGCCTCAGCCTCCCAAGTGCTGGGACTACAGGTGTGCACCACCACACCCGTTTCCTCTCAAATTTGTGTTACTGGATCCATGATGATAGTGGAACAGGAACATCAAAAAGTTGTCTAATGAAAAGAAGTGAAATAACTCTAAAACTCTAATGTCTTAGAGCCCCCTTTTAACATTTACAAAAGTTATTGGAAATATCACCATCAGCCAAAATACATGTGAACATTTTACTTACCTTTTTGCTTAAGACTAGCTTCTATTGTCACAAAGTTTTCAAAAAACACATAATATATATGCGAAAAATGTTGGTCAAAAAATTGTTTAAGATCAACAGACTCTGCATTCTCTGGAAAAAAAAAAAAAAGAAAATGGGTTTAATGATTACTATTTCCATAAAAATTAAATCACATTTAATAGTCCTTATGCCAAGTTTCTTTCAAAGTTAAATAACTACCCTACAATTCAATCTTATTAAAATGTTTGAAAAACGCATTTATGATCAGGTATGCTACTATCTATACCAGTTTATGGGCTACAGTAGATGACTTTGGTTGGATGGTTAGGGATTTGGAAGGAACATGAATACAGTATTAGTGACAAAGACATGGGGAAAGAGCTGAGATCTCTCCATGTGGGCATAGCACATAAAGATATTTCTGTATCACGTAAATGCTCACCAAAAGATCATCTCAGCAGAAAAGGACTTTAATAATCAAGTGGATAGTCTGCATCTTTTGATAGCAGTGAACTTCTTTCCCCAGCCATCCATGTTGTTGATGTGTGGATTCATGGACAAAACAGCCATGATGGCAGGGAGGAAGACTATTTATGGGCTTGACATGGACATCACTCACTAAAACTGACCTGACTATAGCCACTGCTAAGTACCCAGTTGGCCAGCAGCAGAGATCAGTGTTGAGCCACTGCTAAAGCACCATTTCTCAGAGCAATCCAGCTGAGACCTACATGCAAGTTGATTATACTGAACCACTTCCATCATGCAAGGGCAGCACTTTATCCTTACTGGAATAAATAGATAACTCATCTGGGTATGAATTTACCTGCCCTGCATGTAATGCTTCTGTCAAAACTACTATCTATTTATGGACTTACAAAATGCCTCATCCATTATCACTGCATTCCACACAACAGTTATAAATTGATAGAAAAATGGAAAGTCTTTTTTGAAGACACAGTTACAACACCAGCTAGGTATCAGTTCTTTGCAGGGCCCTGGCAAGGTTCTGGGATTCTTGTTCTGGGACAAGTTCTGGGAATCCCGTAACCGGGATTCATCATACCACTCAACATTTCCCTTGGTGACCCACTGACAAAGTTTTTGCTTCCAATTCCCATAACTTTATGCTTTCCTCATATAGACGTCTTAGTTCCAGAGAGGAGAAGCTTGTAACCAGGAAACACAATAATGATTCTATTGAACTGAAAGCAACTTCTACTTGGCCATTTCAGGATCCTCATTCATTGAATTCAACAGGCAAAAAGTGTGTTATGGTGTTGATAAGAGTTGACTCATTTAGACTACTAAGGGGAAAATGCATTACTATTCCACAAATGGAGAAAGGAAGTGTATGTTTAATGTGCAGGAGATCTCTTTAGCATATCATCTTGTACTACAATGTCCTGTTATTAAGATCAATGAGAGCCAGGCGTGGTGGCTCACGCCTGTAATCCCAGCACTTGGGAGGCTGAGGCAGGAGGATCGGTGCGAGACCAGACTGGGCTACAAAAGTGATCTCAAGGCCAGCCTCAACTGCATAGCGAGACCCTGTCTCAAAAAAAAAAGATCAATGAGAAACTAGAACAAGATAATAAATAGCCCAATCTTAAGCAATGAAGGTGAAGGTTGCCTTACCAGATAAAGAACCACGACTCATAAAGTGCTTGATGAAAGCCAACGGGGTACAAAATGGGTAATAGAAGCTAGAGAATACCAACCTGTGATTGCATATGTTATGGTTTATGTCTAGTTGCCCCCCCCAAAGCCTCGTGGAGTCATTGGGCGGGGACTTGTAGAGTTTGAGACTTGATCCATGATCCCTGGGATTATGGGTTTTAGTACTGATGGGACTATGGGTGGAAGTACTTCTGGGATTATGGGTGTAGCCTAGGGCGGGAGCTAAGTTGGAGAGCCTGAATGTAATAAAAAGAGAGACAGAGAGATAGACGGAGCTCTAGCTGTTGTTGTTGCTCTGCTGCTGTGTTGGTTGGCTACCTCTGCCGCCATTTTGTTGCTGTTCCGCT
>PVJA010037751.1:0-20170 GCA_004027025.1 Myocastor coypus | reverse complement strand
ACTTTTGTAGCCCAGGCTGGTCTCAAACTCGCACCAATCCTCCTGCCTCAGCCTCCCGAGTGCTGGGATTACAGGCGTGAGCCACCATGCCTGGCCAGATATTTTTTTTAATTTTATTTTATTTTATTAAAGTCATTATTTACCTCTGTTTTGAAACCCTACTCAGTTTAATCCTTGGTTATCCCTAGAAAATATCACATTTAGAGTGACGCTGTTTCATGTGTGCATTTACTATTAAAGCTTCAATTCAGGCAAACATATGTCTCCAACTCCAGTGATCAGAGTTAGGAACCATCAGGCAGGAAGTAAATCCTTCTGTAGAAACACAAATACAAAGAAAAGAAAGTACTGGGATATCATCATTCAGATTGTCTGTTTATTTATTCACCTTTGACTTTCTTGGTTGAAAAGCAGATGTAGAGGAGGCAGAATGCCCTTCATTTCAGAGAGTCTTATATGACTATCTGCCATCTCTGGAGATTAGGGAATTTGTCTTTTGGTTGCTAATGATGCCGGCTCTGGGTTTAATTTAACCTCAAAGTCTACAGGGGATAAATCGAGAAAAGGCATTAAGCTTGAAGAAAAAAGTAGAGTTCTCATAAAATACAAGGTGAACGAAGGCTTCTCCCATGCTAGGACAGGCCTCTGTCAGACCACTAAAGGTCAGGATAACTGGTGATCAGCAAAGACCCATATTTTACTTTTTCCCTGCAATGTACAATAGGTTACCAGAGAAGAACAGCTGTGTCATTTATTTAGGAAAAGAGAAAAGGGCTGGACTCTCAACCTTGTTCATGGTGAAACTGTGAGATGAGAAGTGACTTACTGGGAAAACACCTGAGAGTGAAAAGAGGGGAGAAAAGAGAGCCTCCAAGACCATGAAGCTAATCTGAACCTGTGTAAGTGGAGAGGAATGGGTAGGAAGGACCTCAGGCTGCAGGGAAGCCCCCAGCAGGCTGTTAAAACTCTCCAGAACAACTTTGTATTAAAAGAGCCTTACATGGGCAGTGACACTGCCGCTCTATGCCCCACCCTGTCCCCTAGTAGGTAGCTGGCTTAGCACAGTCCAGGAGAATGCAACACCAACCCAAAGCTGCAGTGGAGAGCTGAACAATATACTCCAGTGCACCTCAAGGATTATTTTAAACAAATGCAAAATAGAACTAAAGGAGAGCCAGAATTCTGAAGGGGAGAATAGTTAAGGGGGATAAAACCTTTGACATATTCTTCTTGATATTAACTGAAGTACAATTAAAAACACAACTAAGTATACAGCTTAGTGAATATATTAGCCCTGTGTTGCAACCACCCACATCAAGAGATGTAGGATAATTCCAATGCTATGGAAGTCTCTCTTGTGCCTTTCAGTCAAAACCTGCCAGGAAGTAACATTTGTTTTGACATATTATATCATAGAGGATTTCTCAGCCTGTTTTTGAGTTTTATGGGAAAGGAATCCTACAGGAAGCAGTTTCTTTCACTTAATATTGCCTGTGAGATCCAGCCATGTGATTTCTTTCTCTCTTTTTTTTTTTTTTCCCCCGTGACCAGGGTTCAAATTCATGACCTCTCACTTGCCAGGCAGGCACTTGTGCCACGGAACTATCTCCTGGCCCCAGCCATGCGGTTTTTACTAACAGTGGTTTAATGAATATGATTAACCTGTTTTATGTATTTCTTCTATTGTTATATATTTTGATTGTTTTCAGTCTGAGGCCATTATGAATAAAAATTTTATTACACTCATTTGGATTTCACTGCTTTAACCGTATCCTCCAAGTTTTGATGCACCATATTTTTGCTGTCATGCATTTTAAAATATTTTTCCACTTTCTTAATGTCTTCTTCTTGAACCCATGAGTTACCTAAAAGTGTATTTCTTGGTTTACAAACATTAAAAACAAATCAGATGTAGTACTGCTGACTTCTTGTTTAGTTTTACTTTGGTCAAAGAACCTTTGCTTTATGATTTCAGTCTCTTAAAATTTGATAAGATTTGGTTTGGTACTTTATAGGAGACCAAAATATAAGGGTTTTGGCCTAATTGATCTTCCAGAAGACCCAAAGAAAAGCAGCAAACTGTGCCCTTTGGAAACACACAAGTATGATGCCACATTGCAGGTTCTAGAGAAGACTCGGCATAGCTGAGAGCCAGTGGTTACCCGGGCACATGCTAATAGATAACATGATGAGTCTCATGCTTCTGTAACGGCTTCTCTCATCTCTGAGGGAATAGAAGTGATGTGAGCCAAGTGCTCAGAACTCTGTCCCCTAGAGAAAAGAGCCCCTTAGCACTCTCTTAAAATTATCTCTGTGTCTTATCTTTAATTTCTGTTCGCCCTTTCTTGTTAGGCATTCCTAAGAGGCTGGTTTCCTACAAGTGGCACCCAAACAGGGACTTGACAAGGAAAGGCTGGATTCCTATACTACATATATTTATTTTGGTGGACATTTATGTACATTTAAAATGAACATGTGTGTATTCTGCAACCACTGTATACTATTTCCTGCAATCAACTAAGGAGAATTGGTTCAGTGCCCAATCACATCTTTTCGATTTGTTTATTTGATGCTAGGATTAAGTCCAGAGCCTTTGTACTGAACTATGTCCCATCCCTCATTATTTTCTATTTTACTTTGACATAAGGTCCTACAGTGTCACTAAGTTGCTCAGGCTGGACTCAAACTTGCAATTCTCCTGCCTCAGTGTTCCAGAGTGCTAAGATTATAGATGCTCCCCATCAAGCCAGCCTTCAGATCTTTCATACCTATTGATACTTGCTCAGTGACTGAGAAAGGTTTGTGAAGTCTTCAAATACAATGATGTCTTGTTCATTTATATTATTAATACTCATAATTTTATTTAATTTATAATCATCCACCACATAATGATATTTTGATCAATGACATACCATATATGTGACAGTGGAAATGTAAGGTTATATTTCCTAATGTTAGTTTGTGTAAGAATCCACTATGATACTTGTATAACAACAGAATCACCAAATAACATTTTTCTCACAAAACTCCTGCTGTTAAGCAATATATGACTATAATGTTAAGTATATATTAATATAATGTGGTCTTTAATGTTTTCTTAATATATAATTGTGAAATGTTCCTCCTTATATCTAGTAATACTTCCTTTGTTAATGTCTAGTTTTCTTTATTGATGGTTGTGTGTTACGCTTTACTTTCAACCTTTACATTTATTTTTACTTTCAACCTTTTAGTGCCTTTATTTAGTACTTGTAGTGATTCTCAACACATAAATGAATTTTATACTGCCTTTTAAAATCCAATCTGATAGCCTTTATCTTTTGAACTTATTTTGAAATAATTTTATGTTATTTCCAAGTGGAAAACATAGTTCAGACAGTTCCCATGTAACCTGAACTAGCTCCCATTAACTAGGCTCTTATATAACCCTAGTGGAGGACTGAAACAGGCAACTAACATTATGAAATACTATTAACTAATCTCCAGAAGTGTCTGAATTTTAGTAGTTGTGGTGATTGAGTGTGTCAGCTTGAGCTTAGTTGATAAGGCTCAACTAAATCAGCTCAGCAACTTCACACCCTAGAGTGTAGATGACCTACCCTAAGGCGACTAATTGCCTGGATGATATAAAGGGGAAATGAGCAAGGATGGATCTGCTTCTCTTTCTTTGGCAGCACTCCAGTCTCTGCCTTCAACTTGAACATATCTCCTGGTCTCCAGAATGCTCTCTGGCTTCTGTAGCCGACTCCTCAGCCTTCCATCACAGACCCATAAGCCTCTGGATGTGGGCATGTACAGGACATTGCAGTGAGATCCAGCCCTTGGACTGAATCTGTCGGTCTCCAGTGCACAGACACCCTCTGTACTCTTTTTTCATCCAACTCTGCGGGACCATGGTCAGGCAATCTTGTAAGTTCTTACATGTTTGTACATCTTGTGTTATATATCTGTGTTTCTAGTAAAACACTAACTGATATGGTAGTGTTATCACTTTCATGTTTTTTTCTGATCAAGCATCTCACACTGAATTTAGTTGCCAAATCCTTCTCTTTGAGTTTAAAATGATTTCTTGGTCTTGTTTGTTTTTTGTATGATATAGATACTTTTAAGGATCTCTAACGTCTCGGTTACTCTTCTCTTGTTGCCAGGACACTCAAAATGAAGGAAGGAAAGGTTTATTTAGCTCACAGTTACTGGAGGATTCAGTCCATACTCAGCTGGTTCCAAGGCAGTGGCACATGGCAGAGGAGAGCAGTTCATGGTGGGACAAGGCAGAAAAACAGCAAGAGCAAAAGGGAAGAGTAACAGCAACAATGGCTGCAGAGAGTAAGTCTGTCTGTCTGTTTTATGTTACATTCAGGCTATCTGCCCTAGGCTGGGTGTAGCACTCAGATCCATAATCCTAGCAGTACACAGACCCAAAATCCCCATCTTGGATCATGAATTAATCACAAACTGTAGAATTGCACCTGAATGACTGCATGACACTTGGGAGGGGGTGTAAATACACACAAACCATAATACCTAGCCAATGATTTTTGGAGAATGCTTCTCCAGTTAGGATTTGTGGACAGTTGTTCATGATCCACTTAGGGCTTTGTTTTTTGTTTTTGTTTTTGTTTTTTGTCAAGAACCCCACAAAAGAAATACAATACCCTGCTCCAGAGATACAAAGTTTCAATATGTCATATATATATATATATATATATATATATATATATATATATATATATGTGTGTGTGTGTGTGTGTGTGTGTGTGTGTGTACACAACTTACTTTAAGGAGTACAGATTGATTTTTGACGCAGAGTTTCAGAGAGTTCAGTTTGGGCTGATTCCAGGGCAGAAGCAGGATGGTGGACATGTGTGGCAGAGGACAGTCTATGATCATGTCCCTGCCATGGAGCACAAAGCAAGGGAAACAGCCAGAGAAAAGGGGGCTAGGGACCAGATGTAGTCCTCGAGGTCATGCTGTCATGATCCTAACATTCTATGTAGCTGTGAACTCAATGATAGGCTCACCTATGGATGAAGAAGTCAACGTTTGCATTGTTAAGGGTCAATTTGGGAAAAATGAGAGGATAATAAAGAAATATTTCCATTTTAAACTGTGATACCAATTGTTTATTTTATCATTTAGTTTGCACATTTTTATAGTAGGCATCAGAAAAAGCCAACTTATACTTTTTCAAAATAGCATTTATTATCTCATATGTCCAAAAATCAGAGAGGTAGTTCTTTTGTCACGTGATTCAGTGGATCAACAATTCAATCAAGAGAAAATGTAGATTTTTTTCTTTCACCCATGACAGAATACCTGAACAATACTTCATGAGATGGATGCAACAGCTGATTAGAATCTGCAGAAGGAAAGACCCATGAACTGGAGGATGTAGCAAATAAAATTCTCTTATATAAAATATAGAAGGAAAATGGCTAGAAAAATAATAGCTTTGTAATTATTTGTAAGGCACTTATATATGTGTAATTAGAATTCCAAAAGAATAGAACAGGAAAATATTTGGAGAAATAATGGCCCAAATTTTGAAAAATCTGACAACAATCATAAATCTGCAGGCTCAAGAATCTTAACAAATCAAAATGAAGATTAAAAACAAGAAAAAAATATGCTGACATCTACCATAATCAATCTGACAGAAACCGATGAAAAAGAGAAAACTTTAAAAACAATCTTAGTTTAAAAGACACATCTGAGGGCTGGCTTGATAGCTCAGTAAATTAAAGCGCTTAAAATATTCAGCACGCCCAAGTACACCAGGATACTATGTTCTGAGTCCTAAACCCTGGGAAGTGTTTGTCCTTCTGACCTTTACACCCCAAAACAAAAGTTAGATAGAGAATAATACGCATGAGTAATGAGACATGTAATGGTGGGTTGTAACCAAGTCCTAATAAGGATCAGGGAAGCCTCCCTAGAAGTAGAACATTCTAGGTGGAGGGACGTTACCTAGTGAAATACACAGGTAAAGCAGGGCCTCACAACCCTAGGACTGTGGGCTAACACTAGATCATGGTTTCTTACGGAGCAGACAACATAGCAAGAGGTCAATGGTAACTGAAATTTCATTTACATTGATACCCACTCCGTATTGCTCACATTTCTGTCTGAGCTTCCCCTCCTATATGGTCAGCAGGGCACTAGGTTCCTATAGATACACAAACCCTACTGTGAACTGAACATGCAAGGGATCTATGTTGATCTTTTGAATCCTTTGAGACTGCCCATCTTCCCTCTTCATCTGTGGAAAAACTGTCTTTCACAGGAATAGAGCCTGGTGGCACTAAAAATTGGACACCACTGGGGTAGAAGCAGGAAGAAGTTCATCACATGAGAATAATTAAAGGTCATGGTGCACAAGAGGGGAGCCAGAGTGCCTGGACAGCAAAAAGTGGGGCGAGCAGAGGTCGGAGGGGGAAGAAAGAGCCACCTCCTCACACAAAGCCTGGTGCAGGCTGTTTTAAGACTTCAGAGTTGATTTTAGTGAAATGGAAGCCTTTGAAAGGTTTTATTCAGGAGCAGATTTGTGTTTTTAATAATTACTTAGTATGCATAATGACAGCTCACATTTACTCTAGGCACATGACAGATGCAAGAGTGGTCTAGTTTTTTTGTTTGTTTGTTTTTTATTTTTATTTATTTATTTATTTTTTAATTTAGTACAGGGTCTACAGGATTTCGCTACACAAAGTGTACTTGTAGTGACCCTCCTGAGTTCAGCCTCCCAGGTGTTGGGATTATAGACTCACCACCAGACCCAGTCTCAGTTGCCATCTCAGTGCACCCCCAGGGCAGGGCAAGCACCACACAATGGGGATTGAACTCAGCATCTGCCCAGGCAGGCACTTTAATTCACTGAGCTATCTGACAGGCCCTAAGAGTGTCCAGTTTTGAGACCATAATTACACAGTCAGGCGTCAAGGGTGGTAAAAAAAGGAGATGGTTTTAAAATACAAAAGCCTGAACTGACAAGACTTGGTGAATCATGAAAATTGAAACTGAGGAAATATGACCATGCTTTTCACAAAGGCAGAGATCTCTGGAAGAGGGCAAGACTGTTAGAGAATCATCCCGAACAAAACAGAATGTCTCAGAGTCATCAGAGCAAGAGGCTTACCTAGAAACAGAATGAACACAAGTGCTGCTAGGCTTGACTCGAGCTGTGACCTTGGCTCATATGGGTCAGCCACCTGGAGCTTACTAGGGAAGAAAGGCTGGGTTGGGCGTGAGGTAGCCAGAAGAAACAAAGAAAGAACCTTATGGTTATTTTTTCCATGTGGTCACCATCTTCAACCATTTTTTTCCTTCTTCCTCAAGTGAGAGGTAGAGAGGTTTGTAATGGAAATGTGTGGCGTTTATGGGTTGCCTGGGGCTTATCCATGACCACATTCCCGCTTCTGTTGAACAGTGTCATTGACTTATTTTATTCCTGAAAGTTCTAATGCCATTATTCAACTCAGCAAGTTCCCCAAAGACTTTCAGTCAAACAAACCACTTCTTGACCTGTGCCCAAAGTTTTGGGTGGAACTGCAAAAATTTAACTCTTTGGTTCATCCAATGTCACCAGCCTACTTTACCTACAGAACCTTTTGAGACTTCTAGTAATATGGGTCTTCAGCACATTCAGATGCATGTATTCTATAAACTACATCATAGTCTATAAACTAGAAAAAGTGTATTATAACATAGAATATTTGACCTCATTCCCTCTATACCAGTACTGTCAAATGACTTCATTCTTCAGAATAAAGCATGACAAATAGTCCAGATTTGTGGAAAGACTGGATTTTGGCCAATCCCATTTCCTATTTTTAAGCACATAAATAACTCTGTGGCAGACTGGCCCTCATTATGTGTTCTGTTTCTTAGGTGCTTGAAAATAGCTGAGACACTTTTTAGTCTCAAAAAACTCTGCTGGAAAGGAAGAGCCAGAAATAGAAAGAGAGGGGAAGTCCATGATTTGAAGCAAAGAAAAACAAAAACACCAGATTGTGCTGTTGATGGACCTTCTGTAAGGTGGACTTCACTGTCTACGCCCTTCTCCCACAGAAGCCTCCTGAAGCAAATGGTAGAGATGTGTGTAATTCTGTAGACTAGAAGGAACAAAGATCGATAGAAAGGAGACAAAAGTTTAATTTTAAAACTTACCTTTAGGAAAAACTCCATCTTCCAAGCACACAATTAACCAAGATTATAGTGAAAACTTCAAATAAAGTTTGCAAGGGATAAGCTTTACAAGCCTGAAGCTGAGGCTGAGCTTTCCACCAATAAACTGAACCTCAAGTTCATCCCACAGCCCTCCTTCCTCAAGGCAGAAGCGCTGTTAAGTGGGCAGCACCTCTCCGGACTTAAAACACAGACAAGTGGTGTGCAGTCTAACCCAGCCCACCAACCGCTCAGCCTGACAGACAGTAGGAAGATAGGTCTTAAACCATTCAACTTGGAAACATCCCAAGACCATGTAAAATCCCAACCCCCAAACCTAATGTGTCCCACTTTGTGAGTGCCCATACTTGACTTTGAATGTGTACATTTCTGCTTAAAGTACACATTCTGTACCCTTTGTCTGCCTCTCATTGACATAACCTAAAATTCTTTTCTGTGATAGAACTCAGGGAACCTGCAACTGACCCTGTGGGTGTAATGAGTAACATCCCCATCTCCTCCTGAAGGGAGGTCTAGTGACCCCCCCCTTTTTTTTCCTTTTAATGTATTTGGTTGTTGCAGGGTCTCACTATGCAGCTCAGACTCATAATGATCCTCCTGCTTTCAACCTCCCCAACCCTGGGACTTACAGGTGTGCATCACTATGCTTGGACTCTGGCTAGCTCAGCCCACCCTGGGGCCAGGGCTGCTGCAGCAGGTGGTGCCAAAGATTGAGCCTTGGCCATTGCACTTGTCTAGGCTTGCCCAGGAAGGTGCCTTAGCTTGCTGAGCTATCTCACTGGCCACCTCAAGTAACACTTTGATCTCTAGCTTGGCAATGTTGGTTTCTCAAAATCCAGGCTTACCTCACTCAGACCTTTGCTGTCTCTTCCACCTTGTCCTGTGACCTTTTCTGCCTTGTTGCAGCTATAAACCTTCACATCAACTTTCTGAAACTTTTTATTTAGAAAAAATACAGAAGTGCTTTGATGATTGCACTCCTTTCTACCCTCCCAGCCAGCTAAAAATAGGTATAGGTTTTATAGAACACAGGCTGGGTATTAGTCAGTTTTCCCTGTGCTAGGTCAAAATACCTGACACTCACAACTTAAGACCAAGATGGGTTTTTTTGGCTCACAGTTGCAGTGGATTTGGTCCATGGTAATGCAGCTTTTAGGTAGTACCCCCAAGGCAGAATAGCATGGCAAAGGGAGGCTATTTATTACATAGTGGCCAGAAAACAGAAAAGGGAGGGGGACAGGGACCAAACTAAACTCTTCCAAGTCACAGCCCTAGTAACCAACCCTTCCAACCAGGCCCCTCCTTCATACCTGAGGATTTGAAAGACATTTTATTTTACTTTTAAGCTTTTTTTGTGCAGGGTCTCACTACACTGCTATACTCATAGTGATCCTCCTGATTTCTGCCTCCCTAGTGCTAGGATTGCGGGTGTATATAACTATGCCCAGATTCCATTGCCAGCTCAGCACATCCAGGGGTGGGGCTGGCCTGGCATGCGGTGTTAGGGTTTGAACCCTGGTCCCTGTGTTTACCTAAGCAAGTGCTTAGTTCACTGAGCTATATCATCAACCCTCAGAGGACATTTTAGGTCTAAGCCTGTCTCAGTTACTTTTCTCTCATTGCTGGGACAAAATATCTACTCATAATTAAGGAAGGAAAGGTTTATTTATCCTCCAGTTTGTGGAGGTTTCAGTCCATGCACAGCTAGCTCCAAGGCAGTGGCACATGGCAGAGGACAGCAGTTCATGGCAGCAGAAAACAGCAAAAGCAGCAAGAGCAAATGGGCAGGAACAGCAGTGGCAGCAGCGGCGGCGGCGGCGGCGGTGGCGGCAGTGGCAGCAGCAGAGGAAGCAAGCCTCTTTCCCTTCCATATGTTGCATTCAGGCTCTCTGTCCCAGGCCGGGTACAGCACTCACAACTATAATCGCAACAGTGGATCATGAATTAATCACAAACTCTAGAAGCACCCACCCCAATAACTGCATGAGGCTTTGGGGGCATAAGCAGATACCAACCATAGCAAAGCCATGACATATAGCAACACTAACTTTCTTATGCCTAGAAAACATTTTGCCCGACTAAAAATATCTACAGGCTTCCCAATATGCTATAGAACTTGATCTGAGTATTATTTTCTCATCCTTTTTTCTACTCTCACATCTAATGAATGCATAGAGAAAAAAAAGCTGACTAAGAAGTTATTTGAGTCCCAAACACCCTATAGTTGAAACTAAATGAAATTGAGGATAAATATAGATACACCCAAGGAGTGTGTGTGTGTGTGTGTGTGTGTGTGTGTGTGTGTGTGTGTGACTGAATCAGGGTATCACACATGTCCAAATTTTTAAATGGTCAGAAATGTCCTTTTCCTGGCATGGCTTCCTGAGGGCTTCTTCATACTTACAAGGATCTATAATCTAGTTTGACAGCCAGGGATACAACTCTGCCCTACCATTAAAAGATTAGTTTTCACTGTGTCAGCAAAGCCCCCTTCAAGGTTACATAATCAGAATTTTGAAGAAAGGCCTACAAAGATAGTATCAACTTTGTATTTGTGATAGTGTGAGAAAATCCAAGGTGAGCACAAGTGAAGTACCAAGTACTGTTCATACTCTGTCTCAGCATCTGGGTTCCAGACAAGCAGCTATGTTTTTCATAAAATGGATCAGATATGCTTATCATCTATGCATTTTTCTATATGCATTAATACACCATAAAAACCTGACATTAAAAAAATCTATTAATCTATTTTACCTTCAGAAAATCTAAGAAAATGATGCCATGCCTGGGAAAACTACCTACAGGCTTGCTGTCCGAGCGGCTGCCCACCTGTCATCAGGGCTCCTGAGCCCTGGACCTGTGCCTATTCTAAATGAAGGTATACTATCAGCATGACAAGCACTACTGGGATTTAAAGATAAAGTATAAGCAAAAGAGTGCAACATGTTAATAATCTTTATATTGAGCATAGATTGAAATAATAAATTTTAGATATATTGGGTAAATCAAGTTCCTCATAAAACTTATTTTACTATTTTGGTCTTTACTAATGGGGCTACTAGAGAATGGAAATCATATTGGTGACTCCTGCTATAACCTCCTGGACAGTGGGCCTTAGGGTCTCTATGCTGAGTGTAAGGTCAGTTACTGTAGACCCCTGGCTCACACACTCAGGTCAAACACACATTATCAATGGCCACTGAAAAATGCAAAATATTTTATATTCTAGGAAGAAATCCAGGAAAACAACTATCTACCAGGATTTGTAAAAATGGCATCATTGACCTTTTTGTGGTGAACATCCCACCAAATAGTGAAATAGTAGCAGTGAGTAATGGGAAATGTTTGCAATTTTAAAAAACAAAAAGCAGCACTTCTAAAATGGACATACCTGAAAGTTTCTCTTAGATAGTCGTTTGTCCAGCACTACTATAGCTAAGAGAAATAATATGTCCTTTCAAGCGCTTATAGCCTTCCCTTTCATCTAATATCTCCACTTTCTGTTGGATCACTTTCAGGATTGATAGATAAGCTGTGGAAAACATACCTCCATCAGCAGGATCTGGCACAGTTGCAAACCCTTCTGAGAGCAGGCTGGCATTTCTACAGTTCCTTGGACTTTTAGAAAGTGGTTTATAGCTTAGAAGATAGATGAGCCATCTTTCTGCCATCTGTCTGAAAACACTCAGAAGAAAGCATTTCTTTTATTATCACAGTATTCTACAGTGCATGTAATTAGTAACTGAAATGATTGTAATTTAAAAATTGCAATATATAATAGCATGCTAGCAAAAACATAATTATAGAAAAGCACTACTTGATGTATATTGCAGTTATTGGCAGGTCCTGTAACTTGTTACATATATTCTCAGAAAAATCAAAATTTGTTCCCAAAGTGTTAGAAGTGCTTAAGTAGGCTTAGGAAAATAACAGTTTCCTTCCATTACAGTCATTGGGGAAACATCTATCAGAGGAAATATGAAAAAAATTGGGCATAACCACAGCCATTTGCTCTCCTCTTGTGGAGATTCTTTGGTACAAGGTCTCACTATACAGGTCGGACTCATGCTGATCTTCCTGTTTTCAGCCTCCGCAGCACTGGGATTATAGGCATACACCACCACACCCAAAATTTGTAAGCAGCTCAGAGGACCCCGGTGGTGGGGACAGCACAGCAGGTGGGATCAGAGATCAAATCCTTGTCCCTGCACGCTTTGGTCGGCTGAGCTTCCTTATTGCCCCTTTGTTTACAGAGATTCTAATCCTCACTCTTAAGTAGATTTTTTCCCATTGTCAGAGTTATTGAAGTAAGAATGTTTATCCTTTTTGTATATAACACTACCCATTTTTAACAGCTGTTGAAAAGTCAAAGATCAACTGACTACAACTAAGCTGTTCTTTGAAAGCGGCAATACCATCAAACAGATGTCATTGGGCCTGCGAGATAGCTCAGTAGAATAAACGCTTGCCTGGCAAACGCAATGTCCTGAGTTCAGTCCCTGGCACTGAAGGAAAAAAAAAAAAAGAACTGAAACAAGTGTTATTGGCTGTTTCACTGACTTCAAGGTCAGGGTCGTGTTACTATATACATGGTATTTAGAACAAACAGCAATGAAAATGAAAGAAGGAGAAAAGAATGGTGACTGTCCAATACGGGAAGGAGGAAGAGCAGAATGGCTCATGCATCTTCTCAGAGTCATGGAAGGCATTAGTTGGAATTTATTTAACAACTGGTCTAAATGGTGTGAATGATGTGTTCACTAAAAATCCTTGGAGATTTCTCTAATAAGAGGAAGCAGCAGAGGAAGCATGCTGTGCTTATATCAATTCAAAGCCATCTTTCCTCACCAGTACATATTTGTTACACGTACTATTAGGAAAATCAATACAAGTGCTTTGCACACATTTGCATCAACTTTGCTAGACCATGGGGGACCCATAAATTTGGTCAAACATTATTCTGGGTGTATCTGAGAGGGTTGCCTAGATGAGAGTAACATTTGAACTGGTGGAGTGAATAAAGCAGATGGATCTTCCAATGTGAGTGAGCCCCGTGGAATCAAATGGAGAAAGAATAGAAATGCTATTAGTCTCAGAATTCTGGGAGGTTGAGGCAGAAAGATCACAAGTTCAAACTCACCCTGGGGAACCTAGTGAGACCCTGTTTCAAAATTTTAAAGATAAGTGTAAGAATAGGCTAGAGATGTTAGCTCAGTGTGAATCCACTAGCCACAGTAGCACAGAGAAAATAAAGGTCATTAAGATGTCAGTGAGCTAGGATGTGTGTCTTTTCCTGCCTTCAGACTTGAACTAAAATGTCGGGTCACTGCTGTTAGCTTTCAGAATGCAACTTTCACGATCAGCTCTCCTGGTCCCTCTGAATTTTAACTGGAACTGCGCATGCATTCTCTTGGGTCTTCTGCTAGTCAAATGTAGATCATAGGACTTTGTACCATCTATAGTCATGTGAGTCAGCTCCATTCAGTTATGCATTCTATTTTTTGTGTATGTTCAACTCCCAGGATGGATGCTATCTCTCGTCCCTATTGTGTGCAATTCTGGTTTGGTTCAAAGAAGACATTCATAGAAAAGACCTTTCTACCTTGCCAGCTATGCCACTTCTCTTCAGTAGTAGTGTTTCACTCCCTGTGCACAGAGGGAGCCAACTTTCACTTCTGCCATTACCTCAGGTAAGTGAGGATACAGCTCACCTATTGTCGCACATCGTGCCTGAATCAGATGCCACAGGAATCCAGCAAGGTTTCAGTTCACACTCCTGTTGGAAAGGCTCTGAATGTCTGTAAAGGTGAGATGTACTGATAAATACTAAAATTTTATTTTTTCATGAGTAAACTTCTTTGTATTTTACTCCTTACACATAGATTCCTTGAATTTATTATACAAAGAGAACATTCACAGCCTCTCTGCCTATTGGTAAATACTAAGTACAACCAGCCTATGGCTAGGGTTACCTCACAGTGGAGAATCTCATATTCAAATCAGTTCTGCAGTTCCACTAAAGGAAAGGGAAACAGGATAATGGGACTAATGAACTCAGAATGGAAATCTCAGTCCATGTGCTTTTGCACACAACACATCCACAACCTAGTCTCAAGGATGCACTATGTTACCCTCTAAGATTTTTCTAATATGTGAATCACAGGATCTTTCCTTTTTAAAAACTTATCGTTTAATATGGTTTTATAAAGTGTACTGGGTCAAATGATTATTTCCAACAGTAAATGATAGCATATTTCTGTCAAAAGGGAACTGCTATGTAGTGTGCTTGTGTTATTTGAAATGGAAGATCTGATTTTTAATTACTTCATTTTTCTTTACTTTCTTTTATTTTGTGACACACTAATCTCTCCAGATCTTGTTTCTTTGTGAAAGAGGTTGAGCTTGTTCACTAGAGAGATTTGCTGTATGTATCTTTCTACCTTTATCTTTGTATGAGGCAATGATTTTGTCTACAAAAATTTGTTGCCCTACTATTAAACTTTAGAAACCAAGTCCTCATATATAATATTTAGCACTTATTTACAAGGTTTCTCTTTCTCAGAGGGAAAAATAGATAGCTGGACTAGGTCTCTGGTTAGCTTGCAAACCCTTAAAGGATTTTTCTTTTCTTCAGCTAGGAAGGTGGAAATGATTTTTCTTTTTTTAATTTAAAGGAAGGTGATTTATCTGAGAAGAACTGTCAACAAATAAGTGATCACAGGCTACATACCATCAACTTGACTGAGAGTCAGAGTAATGCGCCATTAATATACACAGAACCTAGAATTAAAAACCCTTTCAGTCCCCGAATACTAGCTCTCTGAGGTAATAACAGATGTGTAACTTTAGGACTAACATTTATCTCTCCAATCCTATTTCCTCATCTATGAAAGGACATGCTATTACCTAGCACAAAGATTTGTAAGGATCAAGTTTAATAAATACTTTGTACAACCAGCCGGTAACATTTGTTCATTTACCCATTCATCTATTGAGTGTTACCTGTTATTATTTACCACTCCCAGAACATATTCTAAAGAATAGTCTTATACTTTTGCTTACAATGATAAATTTTTATCCTTTTGAAAATGAAGTTGATAAAATTTGTGATAGAACTATGTGATACAAGATTTTTAAATTTTGCAATTTATATTGAAATAGATATTCTTCATATGTTGGCCAGATAGATACTTATAAAATATTCATTATCAGAGTAAACTTATGATATACTATTTTTAAAAAAGCTTTATTACAGATTTTTGTGACATCACATGGAAATACACATGAAAAGAACAAATCTTCTCATTGACAGACATTTGCTTCAATGTTTAAAGCAGAAATAGGTTACTTCCTCAGTAATTTATATTAACATCTTTTCCCATTTATTTCAATTAAAATTCCTAGGAAAAAGTTTAGTATCCTTGCTTTAATGTTACTTCAGATATATTCTATTTTAAATTCTGTCACCTTAGCTTAAGACTGACTGAACTCAAACACCTATCATTAGCAGAGCTCTTAAATAAGCTATGTACACCTGGAGAACAAGCCCCTAAGTCTGAAAGACTTCTGTGTGGTAACGTTCAGTGAAAAAGAAAAATGCAGAACAGTGTATGTTATGCAAACTTTTGCAGAACAATGTAAATTGATATTTGTCTGACGTACCTAAGATCATAGTAGAAGGATGTATAAGAAAGTCCTTGCTCTTATTAGTTACAAAACTAGAAATGAGACTTTACTGTGCATTTTTGTTGTTTTGATTGCTTAAAGAATATGATAGAGAGTCTATGTAAATATTTTTTTCAAAAAGCAATGAGATTGACATAAAATATATTATTTGTTGGGAAAAAGAGTTAAAAGATTATTTAGTATGATGATGCCATTTTTGGAAAACTGTGAGTATATGCTTTCATAGTGATGTAAAAGTATGATCAACAAATACAATGAATATTTTAAAAAGATATTTATTACTATGAATCAGGCATGGTGGTACATGTTTATAATACCAGCACTTGGGAGGCTGAGGCAGGATGATCGTGGCAAGTTGGAGGCCAGCCTAGGTTGCATAGTGAGTTCAAGGCCAGCCTGAACTGTACAATGAGATCCTATCTCAAAACAAAATTATTCTGAGGTGTTGACTTTGTATCCTGTTACTTTGCTGAATTTGGTGATTAAATCTGCAAAATTCTTGATGCAGTTGTTGGGGCCATCATGTCATCTGCAAATAATGATAATTTCACTTCTTTTCCAGTCATTATTTCTTTTATTTCTTTCTCTTGTCTAATTGTTCTTGCTCAAGTTTCCAGATCTATACTGAATTTGAGTGGAGATAGTAAGCATCCTGTTCTTCTTCCTCATTTTAAAGTGAAGGCCTTGAGTCTTTGCCCATTCAGTAGGATATTGGCCATTGGTTTTTCATAGATGAATTTTATCAAGTTGAGATGTAGACCATTGATTCCAATTCTCTGTAAGTTTTTTTTTTTTTTTTAAATCAGGAATGAGTGTTGGACTTTGTCAAGAGCTTTTTCTGTGTCTATTGAGATGATCACGTGGTTTTAATTTTTTATTCTATTGATGTGTTACATTTATGGGTTTGTGTGTGTTGAACCATCCCTGCATTCCTGGAATGAATCCCACTTGGTCATGATGCATAATCTTCTTGACAATTTGCTGTATTATGTTTGTTAGTATTTTATTGAGGATTTTTGCATCTATGTTCATTATAGGGATTGGCCTATAGTTCCCTTTGTCCATTGGATCTTTCTCTGGTTGTGGAACCAGAGTAATATGTGCCTCCAGTCAACACCCAAAAATCACTTTTGTACACAAACAATGAATGAGAGAGAAATTAGAGAAGCCACAACTTTTATAATAATATCCAAAAGAATGAAATATTTAGGAATCAATCTCACAAAGGACATAAAAGATTTATACAGTGAAAATTATGGTACTCTGAAAAAAGAGATTAAAAAAGATTTGAGAAAATGGAAAAATATTCTTTACTTCTGGATAGGAAGAACTAACATTGTGAAAATGCTCATACTCACAAAATTGTTATACAGATTAAATGATTAAAATACCATTAGTTGAGGGCAGGCCAAATAGCTCACAGATTAAAGTGCCTGCAAGCAGGCATAGGTGCCAGGGGCTCAATCCCTGGGCCTGCAATGCCAGCCCTGCCCTTGGGACATGATGAGACAGGAACTGAAACTGAACATGGTGGTGCAAGCTTGTAATCCCAGCTGTTGGGGGTGCTGTAAACAGGCAGATCACTATGAGTCTTACCTAGTAGTGAGATCCTGAACACCCTGTAGACCCTTCCCTAAAATACAAAAAACAAAACAAGCGAACAAAAACAAAACAAAAAGTAAAATACCATTGGTATACCTCATAGAGTGGGAGAAAACTTTTCTCAAATACATTGGGACCTAAAAGAGATCCAGAATATCAAAACAATCCTGGCAAACAAAGGAAATACAGGCTGCATCACATCCCTTTCCTGAAATTATACTATAAAGCTACTGTGATAAAATCAGCATGGTAATGGCACAGAGACACCTGAGGATCAATGCAACAGATTAAAAGATGAAGACACAACTGCAAACATACTCAGCCAACTTATCTTTGATAAAGAGGTTGAACATGCTCACTGGAAGAAATCCTCTTTAGTAAGTGGTGCTGGAAAAAAACTGTCTTTCCACATGCCAAAGGCTAAAACTAGACCCATGCCTGCTACCACATACAAAACTACAGTCAAACTGAATCAAAGATTTAAATATTAAAGCAGAAATACTAGACCTTTTAGAGGAAAATGTAGGTAGAAATCTTAAAAGCATAATGGTAGGTAGAGGATTCATGAACAAAACCCAAACTGCATGGGAAATACTTCAAAAAATCAGCAACTTGGATCTTTTTAAAGTTTCTGTACTTCAAAGCAAATCTCTGACAGAGTGGGGAAAAAAAAGCCCACAAACTGAGATCAAGTAGAGGTGATTGCCCCTCCAACAAAGACCTTCTATCTAGAAAATACTAAGAATTTTTAAAAATCAGACCCAATCCACAAATGGGCATCTGAGATGACTATATACTTCTCAGAGGAAGAAATACAAATGACAAATAAATATATGAAAAAATGTTTCAACATCACTGATCATTCAAGAAATGCAAATTAAAATAATACTGAGATTCCATCTCAACCTAAAAAGAATGGCTAACCCCTAGAGTCAGCCAATAACAAATGCTGGAGAGGTTGTGGAGAAAAAGGAATCCTTCTGCACTGCTGGTAGTGGTATAACCACTATGGAAATCAGCATGGAGATTTCTTTAAAAGCTAGGATTGGAGCACTCAGTCAAGTCATCTATTCCTCTCCCCCATATTTTTCCAGAAGAACTGAAAACATATCACAGTGATATATGTGCACCCATGTTTATAACAGTGTAATTTGTCATTGTTAAATCCTGGGAACAAGCCAGATGCCCATCAACTGAAGAATAGATAAAGATGATGTTTTTTTACACAATGGAATATTAATCCGTTATAAAACAGGATAAGTTTCGTAAATGGATGCAACAAGAGACCATACTCTTAAGTGAAATAAATCATACCTGCATGTGCAAACATTACATTGGTTTCTTAGTGTAAGAGCCTAAAAGAGAAAAATGAAATCTGAAGGGTAGAGTAGATACTGGGAAAGGGGAATGAACTTATTCAAAAGGAAAGAATTACTGAGTTGAGGAGAAGGATGGGAGAGGGAGTCGGGGGAAAGAGATTTATCTATGTATATAAGCAGGATGGTTTGGACGATTTGCATTTCTGCTGATCTATGGAAAGGAGGAGTTAATGCTTACCTTGTTTCATTTCATTTTTTAATTTTTGTATTTTTTTCTCTTCTTAATTTCTTATATATTTCTTTCTTTTCTTCCTTCCTCCAATTTTGTATGCATATATCTGCTGTTATGAATAACTGGTTGGAAGACAAAACTGTGTATTTCAACCACTACTCTAAAATGAATATTACTCTGTTAAGTGAAATTCCGTATGCCTTGTAATTTTTTGTGTTTAATTCTAATTTTTATTTTCTTAATTTTTTTAATGTTACAAAATTATTATGGTAAAAGATACATTGTCAATAATCCCCTTGAGAATACTCCCTCTCACTTTGAACACACTTATCATTCTTGAGTTTTTTTTTTTTTTTTTCGGTTTTGTTTTTTTTCTCCTTTTTTATTGTTTAAATTTAACACGAGATATATTACATATTTTTATCATCAGATCAGTTTAGATTAATACATATAGGTATATAAGCTTGATCAAACAATTAAACATTAACCCTTCTAAATCAACATTATTTTTTTTTCTTTTCCCCTTTCTTTTCTTTGAAAGTTGACATATTGCATATTGTCCTCACGATCATTCTACAGAGTACAGTATGTGGGCATGACCCACCTCCCTATTGATGTTGCTTAGAAAAAAAAAAAAAGGAAAAGAATATACTTCTCTTTGGACTAAGAGGAAGCAGGTACATATACAGTCAAATCTTCTGCAATTGCAGTGGGCTAGCAGTGAAGCTTGTGATGTTGGAGGCTATTGAATATAAGCCTCGTAAAGATCCTCTCACCAATCTAGCTCTGTTTCATGCATTGCAATTGAGCATTTTTTTTCCTGCTGGGTAGTTAAGAGCAAGTTGAAGCAAGACCTGTGTAACAAACATTCTTTTCTTTTTTTTCTTTTTTTTTTATCTTCCAGGGTTAAATCCCCTCAGGATTAAGTTTGGGACCATAGGCAGTACTTTGTAGAACTGTTGTTAGTGTCAGCCTTCGGGACGAGTCACGGCCATTGCTTGGCCATTTTGCTTTCTGTGAAAGCCTGAGAGAATGTTTTCCTCTGGGTGACTCTCCTTAGACGCACCACAGTTCATTCATCCCTTTCCTCTGAGGTCCCATAATCTCCTTGACCAGGAAATTTGGGACACCTCTGAGTTATAGGATA
>PVJA010037750.1:0-20193 GCA_004027025.1 Myocastor coypus | reverse complement strand
AAAAAAAAAAAAAAAAAAAAAAAAAAAAAAAAAAAAAAAAAAAAAAAAAAAAAAAAAAAAAAAAAAAAAAAATCAGACCTCTCAAGCTTAAAGATCCAGTCCACAAATGGGCATCTGAGATGAATACACACTTCCCAGGTGAAGAAATACAGCAAATAAATACATGAGTGAAAGTTCAACACCAAGAAATAAAAACAGCAAAAAATATGAAAGTCACAAACAGTACTGAGATTCTGTCACATCCTAGAAAGAACAGCTGTTTTTAAGAAATCGATAGCAAATACTGGAAAAGTTATGGAGAAAAAGGAACACTTCTCCATTGTTGGTGGGAATGTAGACTGGGGCAGCCACCGTGAAATCAGTATAGAGATTTCTCAAAAGCGAGGATTAAAAATCACATTCTACCTAGCTATTCCCCTTCTGGGTATTTTCCCAGAATTAAGAACACCATACCACAGCAATATATGTAGACACATGCTTATAGTAGCACAATTTGTCACAGCTAAATCTTGGAAATGACCCAAATGCCCATCAATGGAGAAATGGATTTTTAAAAAATGTATTTTTTGTACAATACAGTACTACTCAGTCATAAAGAATAAACTTAAGACTTTTGTAAGTAAGTGGATGCAACTTGAGATTATATTGCTATGTGAAATAAACCAAACTCATGTGTGTAACCATTATATTGTCTACCTAGTGCAAGAAGCTGAAAGAGTAAGACCCAAATGTACAATAGATTTTGTAAACTGGAAAGAAAATTCAAAGGAAAGAGAAGCTGTGATGGAGAGATGGAGCAAAGGAAGATAAAAGCAATAAAAACAAGTATATAAGTAAATATATATTTAATACATATAAGATAATTGTACTAATTTCTCTTAATTCATTTAAAAGAAACGTTTGTAATAGTATTGTTTGGACAATTGAATGATGTCTTATACTCTGAGTAATTTAAATTATCTGAACAATTTAAAGATAATACAGAATGGGGGCTGGGGAGATAGCTCCGTGGCACAAGTACTTGACTGACGAGTGCAAGGTTGTGAGTTTGAACCCCGGTCCCCCCCCCCAAAAAAAAAAGATAATACAGAATGTATTGTTATTACCCTCCTATAATCTTGTTTCGAAATTGTAGTGCTTTTTTTCTCTTTAGAACAAAACAACAACAAAAAAAACTTTGGGATGCAAATGTGAAAGCTGACACATGGCTTCACTAGCTCTTTGTGGGTACAATCAATGAGTAAATCCCTGAGGAGATCCATAGGTAGGAAACAATGACTGATGGAGTTTACGTCATACACCTGAAGTCTTTCCTCAATCAACTGATTTTTCTATGATGTTTGATTTCTTTCCTATTCACTCTGATGTCCAATAAAGAATGCCTTCAGTTGCATTAGAATAGGATGTGGGAGACACTCCAGATATCTAAACCCAGGAATAGCTCACTTTTCTCTGGGACTGTGTCTGATGTCTTGTACCTGCCTTGAGTGTTGCACTCTGCAGATTTGTTCCTGGGGTGTTCTGTGCCATTCATCTGTACTTATTCTTTCCTAATCAGTTAGGTCTCCTTGTCTGAGACCACCTATGTGCACCATGCCAAGGCATGCTGAACCCCGCTTAGGGATGCTGGGGAACTAAGGTCTGTAGCATCTTTGTGATCCTGCCTAACCTGAGATACTATTGCTGCTTATGTCTCCGCACCATGTTAGCACTGTTATGTTACCTAAATTTTTGGGTATAGGATAAAATTGTGTGCAGTGACTATACCCAGTGATAGCATACCCATTTTAAAGGAAATTGATAAAAACTGTGTAACACTATCTTTTTATAAGTATGCATTTAGAAAAAAAATATTGGAGCTGGGCGTGGTGGTGCATGCCTATAATCCCAGCACTCGGGAGGCTGAGGCAGGAGGATCAGTACGAGTTCGAGACCAGCCTGGGCTACAAAAGTGAGCTCAAGGCCAGCCTGAACTGCATAGCGAGACGCTGTCTCAAAAAGACAAAAAAAAAAAAAAAAGACAAACAAACAAAATATATATATATATATGAAGTTTTATTTGCTTAACGCTTAACTTCTATTAACTGCAGTGATCGTAAGTGTTACTAACAGTCTGCTTTGTGAGATTAAATTCCAAATTACAGTCACAAAGCTAAAGGATACTGGAGTGCACTAATAGTTGCTCTGTGTTACCCAGGGAATCATAGCATGTTAGAAAAGAGAGATGCTACAGTTATCTGGCAGAAACTCGTTGCACACTCTGAGAACACCAGATACCCCATCCCAGTAAGCAGTATGTGGACCCTGTCTGATTACACCCGACACGGCCAACCCTGTCTCATATTTTTATCATTAGCTTCCCTTTGTTGGGCATTTCTTTCAGTGCTCTGTTCATTCTCCATTTGCTTTCACTTGTGGACCTGAGCTCTACTCTGCTACGTCATGGGCATTTTCTGGCTTGGAAGCCCTGTTTGTCCTCCTTTGCCTCAACTTGAGCCAAATATCCTGGCTGCTACAGCCTTTTCTTCTAAGTATCGCTTTTCATAGCCCATCACTGTCCTGATTGCCCATTGACACAATCCAGTTTTTCTCTTTGATAAAGGAGGTCACAACATGCTGTATGAGTTGAAGAGTTAACTTTTTATGCAGAATTTTTAGTAGAGGACACCAGAAGTTGGTTAACTTTTGGCCAGCATTTCATATTGTTGGCTGTGCAATGTGCTGCATATCTATCTCCTGCTGCCCATATGCATGCTCAAGCACTATTTGTATTGCAACTTTAGTGAGACTTAATTGACTGGCAATAAACAGCACATGTTTAAAGTGCAGTCACACATATTAAAGTGCATGTATGACATACTTTGATATATGTATGTACCTATAACATCACCACAGTCAAGATAACATTTCCTTTACCTTCAAAAGTTTCTCTGCATTCCTTAGAAGTCCAACCCACCATGCCCAGGTAACTACTAACTTGATTTCTGTCTCTGTAAATTCTGCTTTTATGATTTGCTCTCATTATGCACTTGTTCAATTGACTTGTTTTCTAATGTGCTGAACAGGATTTTCCAGTTATCCACATTGCATTATCCCACTTTTGCACTTCGGTATGTGATTCCTTGATAGCATGATAGCATCTCTTCTTTTTTTAAAAAAAAAAAAAAATTATTTATTTTTTTCTTGTTTCAGAACTTTTGTTTGTTTATTTATTTTCATGGCCAGCTCAGCCTGCCCTAAGAGCAGGGCTGGCACAGCATGTGGTTCCGGGGATCGAACCATGGTCCCTGCAGCCACCCAAGCTTTCTTAAGCAGGCGCTTTAGACCACTGAGCCATCCTGCCGGGACCCTCTCTTCTTGCATTCTGATTTTTACATCTGATAGTTTGTCTCTCTAATTTGATGCATGTGTCTGTTCTTGTCCATTGATTAAGTACTCTCATCTGGATGGATTTGCATTATGTACAGGAACCAGTTTTTCTTTCAGTACTCATCATTTAACCTGATAGAAAAAAGAATTTAGTCCAACTTATTATTTAAGTCTTTATAAAACTTCTGCATACTGGGTTTGCTTAGTCTGACATTTTTGAGCAGCTAGGTTAGCATGGATCCAGTTAGCATCCCAAAGTGATCTGGTCAAGTTCTTGCACATTGTGTGTCCCATGTTCTAAAGGCAGCAAGAGTATGTGTCTGTACCCTTGCTTTCGCTGGTTCCTGTGAGGCATAAACAGGCTAAAACATACAAGGTGTAGAGTCTGGTATTGAGTTGAGCCCTGTGGAGGTGAGCTGTTGTGGATATTCTACCTTGTTCTTTTTGTTCAGCCTTTTTCTGATGTCAGTGTCAAATTTGTCTCCCCCAGTGGTTTCTTTCTGAATTAATGGTGGCAACATGTGAATACGATTTAGTTTTCAAGGTGTCTAAAATGATTTTTGGTGAAAAAACATGTAATAGAATATGAAGTCTAGCAGGACAAATGCCATTTCTGTTTGCATCTCAGTAATGCCTTTCATGCCATGTTAACCACTCTTTCTGCACATTTTCATGTTTGTATCCCAGAAGACAGACCAGCTGTAAACCTCATGAACCAATGTGCTGAAGTTCAGTTGCAAAGGAAGATGAACTGAAGTGATACAGCTTAAAAGAATTCAGAGCCAAAGGCAGTAACAATGCCTGGTTCTTAAAAGGGGGACTGTGTGACCTTAAGCTCCTTGAGTTCACTTTACTACATAGATACAGGCCTACCTCTGTCAACAGGCAACTGTGTGTAACTCAGAAAACTGTTTGAATTAAATTGATTGATAAATGAAAATGCCTAGGATGGTTTACAGCACAGAGCAAATGTTCAGTAAATGTCAGGCCTAGTGATAGTGATGGTTCTTGTATGTAACATGTAATATGCATCATTATTTGTCACAGTGTCACAAGAAGGAAAGGTTGGAAGTTGGTTGGGATTCCCTTTATAGGGTATCCCCAGAACAGTTGTTACTTTCAGGCCAAGTGTGTAGTCTAAGAATAGCCAATTTATGTGCTCAACTAGATTCTTTTAGGCTTTCTTCTAGGCTTGTACTTTCACTAAAGCATCTATAACTGCACTCTCAATCTGTCTAGAGAAAGTAAGCACAGGTGCATGATGTTTAAATGTATTTATTGTTGCATGTGAAATACCAACAGCTTTCAGTTCTGTAGTCAGAGAAATTACACTGTAATAACCTGGCAGCCCTGACACCGTGTTAGAATGTGAATAGCACTGCCCTTTTGGTGATGCCATCTGTAAGTTGAAGCAAAGAGGCAATAATGCATTGCACTGCAAGAGCCAAATGATTCAGTGGCTTTAGACCTGGTTGCTCTGGACGTCAGTTAGCCAGATACCACTAGCAGTGGTATCTTTTTGGCAGAGGCCAAAAATCAGGGACCAGAATAAGTGGTTACTTCTGGTGCCTGTGACACCAGTGAGGGGTTTGCAGCAGCAGTCTTCAAACTGCTAGGTATACCAGGTTTGGGAGGATGATTCGTTGACATGTGCGAAGGAAATATATTAAAACTTTTCTCCACATTCTTTTAAAATTTAAAATATCATTTATAATGTATATAAAAGTATAGTAGCACAGAAAGTGATTCATAATCAATTTTGAGAAGCATGCTGTTTTTAATTATTAACAAAGATGCCTGCTTAAAAGTTGGAGATGATTAATTTAGTGGCTATGGCCGCCTATGCAATAATCTTTGTGAATTGTTTGTGTTCCCTGTTGGAAAATTGCCCTGCAACTACTTGCTATAGTTCTCATCAGTGATCCCTCTACAATGGAAAGAAGGTTGTTGTCAGTATAACCTATTCCCTTTAAAGGAGATATAGTTAAGAGAAATTTCCATTGTCCCTCTATTACTGTTCTCTTTTGAGGTTATATTACACAGAACTGCTCTTTTTTTTATTTTTTTAAGAATTTTTTATTTTATTTATTATTTTTATTCTTGTTTTAGAACCTTTGTTTATTCACTCACTTTTATGGCCGACTCAGCCCACCCCGAGGGCAGGGCTGGCGCAGCATGTGGTGCCCGGGATCGAACCGCAGTCCCTGAAGCCGCCCAAGCTTCCCCAAGCAGGCGCTTTAGACCACTGAGCCATTCCACCAGGCCCAGAGCTGCTCTTTTTAGGAGCTCTTTGCTTGTACTAGGTAGGTACACAACAGTGCAGTGTTTTGCTTTGAGGAGGTCTTTGTCCATGGAGGTAGAATTAAGTGCCAGTACATGACTAGATCTGATTTACCTATGATGTAATAAGCAGAATTTCCCCTAAACTGTTTCAGTCTATCTTTTTTTTTTGAATTGGGGATCAAACTCAGGACCTTGCACTTGCCAGGCAGGCACTTGTGCCCCTGAGCTATCTCCCTGGCCCCTAAACTGCTTCAGAATCACAGAAGAGCCCCTATTCCTAGTCCTGAATCAGAATCTTGAGTATGAAACCTTATTCTCTGTTGTTTTTTAAACTTCACAAATGATTGAGAAAGCAGTAAGTCTTTGGATGAGTGTTGTGGAAATTTTGGGATAGATGAGTACCTGTGATTGAGGGGACTCAGGACAGATGTCCCCCAGAGGGAATCCATGTCACCAGCACAGGCAGGAGGGGTACTTATAGCCAGAAGATGATGAAATTAATTTGGTCCTCTTCAGTCCCTGAGTAAGCCTACCTGGTATTTTTTTTTTTTTTTTCATGTCTCTGTGTGAAACATGGATCTAAGAGTACATTTTGGTTAAACAAGAAAGATACAGAATTGGAAAACCTGTGAGAAGGAGGGGGATCCCCAATTTTAGGACAGGCCTCATCTCTTCTACAGTGTACTTTAGCATTGACTGAACAATGAGAGTTACCTAGGAAGGTTTTGAACTACCACTATTCAGGCCTTACCCTAAAGAGGTGATTTATTTGGGACTCAGGTGTTGATATTTATTAAGTACTCAAAGTCCTATCTGAGACAGGGTTGAGAGTTATGCGGGAAACACCTGTGCAGTTCTGGTGACCCACCTGGTCCTTGTCAGTAGCAGAGACTTGGGAAGTGAGAACTCCGTGAATTAGCAGTGGTACAGAAAAGCCTTTAGGTAGTGCAGGAAGAAAGTCAGGAGAGAGCCCCATCTGTCCTGTAGAGCCACAGTGGACAGACTGAAAAGCAAATGCCTTTTATGCCTACCTAGCTCCTTCCCCTGTCATAGACCAATGCCATTGGAAAGCACAGGAGGGGTACTTATAGCCAGAAAATGACTAAATTAATTTGGTTCTTTTGTTCATAGAATTGAGAAAAAATATTTCATGATCTATGACTTGCTTTTTAAAAAACATCCTTTGGTCAAAAGGGGAATTAACTCTTTAGAAGAGCAAATATCAAGAATACTTAGAAATATGGACTGTCTTTATAGAAAATGTTTTGCATCTAGTAGCTGTGCCCCTCATCTCGTGTTCCTGAGAGATTGTTGAGGACATGATAATGTAGAGGCATGATCTATTTAGAATGTCTCCAGATGCACTTCATTTAAATGTGTAGTGCTGATGTTCTGTTAGGATATTGTAGATCAGTATATATTTACAGTGGTTTGTTCTGCTTCTCTGCTGGGTCATAGGATTCCTAGAGATTTGCTCTATTTGTCATTGCTCCTATTGATCCATCATAATTACCTGGCATGTACAAACCCTAGCTCAGCAATCCGAAGCTGTGATTTTTCTTCCCATTTGTGTGGGGTTGTCATGTCTGCAATTCTGTTCATTTTACTTTCTTGTATTTATAGAGCCCCCTTATATTTTATTTTGCAGAATATATGCTGATGTAATGAATACAGTGACAAAGATTTTTCCTTCCTGGAGTTCCATGATCAAACCCAACAGGACAGGAGTACCCATTCTGGGATAGAAGCTTCTAGTTAACTCTGGAGCAGTTGTGTTTAAGAAGCTATTTGGAAACTCCAAAATAAGAGATGAACAACTGTTACCATCACCCTCTCCCCCTCTACAACCTCTCTTTTTCTAGAGCCAGCAGCAAAACAGAGCGTTCTAGGAAAGATCATTTAGTTTTCATCAAGCTAAACTCTTTCTGGTCTAACTAGCCTTTGTTGTTTGACAGTTTGCCATTCTCATGGACTTCATGGGAATATGTTTCAAATTTTCTAAGCATTCTCTCAAAAATGGCACCTATAACTGTGACAAGATTCCAGCTCTAGTCTGACCAGAGCAGAGGATCATGACCTCCTTTCATTCTCCTGGGCGTGAGAGCTACAGTCATATAAATTTACTACTAGTTCCTTGCTGTGATAGTTGCTAATAACCTGACAATTCCAGTACATCTCCTCTGAGATGTGATCATATATCATACTGGTTTCATAGAAGACTGTTGAGGTAGTATGTTGTTGGCTTATTGTTACAGAGCTTGTCCAGAAGCCTAGCTAAATGACTGTCCATCGTGGAATTCAGGTTTTCCTATTCTTTAAATTTCTGCCTTCAGTAACTGAGTTGGGCTAATGATCCAATGTTCTTAGAACTAATAAAAATATCTTTACTATCACAATATTGAATCATCAAGATGACTTTTAAAAATAGAACATTATGGAATTTGCCCTTTTGGAGATCTATAAGAAGATAATAATAGCTTATTCTAGAAAAAGCAGCCTGGAAGACTGTTTATTTTTGACAAAGAAGTCAGTTTCACCCCATCATCCCCCTAGTCCCGTCCTATGAATCCGTTGCATGACTCTTGTGGTGATTCTGGTCTGCTTTCACATTAGCCACAGGATATCAGAGATGAACCCTCAAGGCTTGGTTTCCCCCTTAGTCTGGTGCAGGAGACTCCTCTAAACTTACCTTAAAGTTGGGAGGTGGGGCTAAAGTGTACAAATGTGGAGTGATGTTGCTGTAGGCACCCGTTGGTTCCATTGTGTTCCCACTCCCAGGCTTTCTGCTCTGACTCCCCTCCACAGCTGAGACCTTCATCACACATCATGAATCCTCTTTGACTGTGGTGTAGATCAAAACTGATGTTCCTGTCCCTGTGCCATAGGCCTAACTCATGGTACATGGGACTTTTAACAGATTTTTAAACATTCATTTGTTCACAGCAGAGAGCAGGATTTTAAGACAATTAAACTAGGAAAAAACCCCACCTTGTTTTAATAATCAAAAACTGAGCTTCATAACACTTCCCCTTCAGCTTTTGCCTTCCTATTATGGTATGGTATCCTAGTCACCCTGTTGTGGTTTGTGCCTAGATGTCCCCCAAAGCCTTATGGAGTGAGGGGGCAGGCTTCTAGAGTTTATGATTGACTCATGGTCCAATGCTGAAATTATGGGTGTGAGTGCTGCATCTACCCAATGTAAGGGAGAGAAAGAGACTTGCTTTCTGCTTTTTACCCTTTTTCTCTTATTGTTTTTCCTGTTTTCTGCTGCTATGTGACACTGCCTTGGAGCCTGCCAAGTATGGACTGAAACTTCCACAAACTATGAGCTAAATAAATTTTTCTTCTTTAACTTTGGGCATCAGTCACTTTATCTCAGCAACAAAAGTAACCAAGGCACAGTCTGAGATAAATTCCTCGGTTGAGGAAGGAAACTGCCATGTAAAAGAAGTGTGGAAGCAAAAAGCACATTAACATATTTCAAAAATATTCCTCTGCTTTGTTCATAAGCTTTCTTTTATTCCATGCTTTTTGTGATAAAAGGGAATATTTGTAGATACCCCGAGTGTTGTATAGGCATTATTTAATTTCCACTGGAACTCTATCTCAGCTTTATAGTTTTGGCAGCGCAGCCACTGGGAAATTACCCATCTTGCCTAAGGTGCCTGGCAATTGGCAATGATGATTGACCACGTGCACCATAACTCCAGATCCTGTGCTGGGGGCCAGTTGGGTTACTCCTGGGTTTCTGCTTGGCAAATTGAGTAGATGAGAGTCTGTTGAAACCACAAAGATAGGAGAGGGACAGAGAGATGCTTTTTGGCATAGGGCAAGAAAAATGAAGTATGTATTTGTGATTTGTTAGGTCCAGGATGTCTTACATTAAGCCTTTCAATGTTGTGTAGTGGCTGCATATATAGTGCTGTTAAGAGAATTGTTGGCTATGGACTGAACTTATGGCCTTGGGAGTAGATGATAGTAGACAAGCATAGTTGAGGATGAGAAAGATGCCACCCAGATCTAATCCTGAGGAGACATTCCTGTTTAAAGTTCAAGCAGAGGAGGAGGAAACTATAAGTAGGAAATCCAGGCTAGAAAGTGAATCTCAATTGGGACACTGACTCCACCTTAGGGGCAATTTGAAATGCTTGTGAGATTATTGTTGAGCACAAACAGGATGGGGCAGAGTACTCCTGAAGTGGCTATGCCAGCACCATGCAGGGTGTGGGGCAGGCTGTACAGCAAAGTACTGTTTTTTATCAAGCAGTGTATTCACCCAGCACAGTCTTCAGTGTGCTTTGTAACTCGGAGGTCTCCTGCTCTTCAGTTGTCTGACCCTTTTCTCTCCCTTATCCCATAGCTTCTTTCCATAAGTACAAGAGTGTGGGAAGGCAGCCTGTGGAGAGCTGGAGGCCTGAGAGGGAAGAGGGCCTGGCCAAAGTCACAAAATCATGAGCAGCAGAAGTGGTTCCAGAGAAACTGGTTTTAGCACCTCCTGTTTAAATTATTGCTATTCTCTTTGACTTTTGTATGACTGTGTGGCTTGAGTCTGGACTGCTTTCTAGCTATCTTTCTAGAAGAATGCTGGACTTGTGCAAAGTAATTTTCTGTGAATGAGAAGTTTTCATAGCTGTGCCCTATGCTGGGAGGCTGACCGTGAGCCAACTAGTTTGCCACCTGCTGGCTTCTCAGATATCATAGTCCAGGTGACCTTTCACCCTTAGCGTGTGTGTCTGTGTGCCCATATGTATGCATGAGTAGTGGGAGTGCAGAGCAGCAGTGGATTTTGGACAGGCATAGTCATAACTCTCTCTCCTCTGAATATCTCCTTCCATTGTGTGTCTCAGCAGGGCAGCTGCTATGTGGACATAAATCATGAGTGTCTTGAGTATCAGCCCATCTGCCCCAGAGACTGCACTACTCTCAAAATTCTCACAGTAGACAAGTAACTATGTTATATTAATTAGATGACTGTCTAAAGCGTCTTCTGTCTAAAAATATCCATCTCCTTGCCCTGTCACTTTGTTTAAAGTGTTACCATTCCTGTCAGCTCTGAGTCAAAAACTATTAAAATATGTATATTCTCTGAGAGAAAATGTCATTTATGTCACACCTCTAAAATGAGACTCACTCTGCTGCTCCTCATTTCTACCCTTGCTGCTTGGGCTGGGCCTTACTCCCCCTGGGTCCTTGCTGCTCCCTCTGAGCAGCCCTTGCTTCCCTGTGCCTCTACATCTTCTGTGACAGTTGAGCTTAACTGTAGCTTGACTAGATGCAGAGACTCCTGGAGAGGTGATTGAATTATCAGTGGATTAATTCACTGATGTTCACAGCTGAATGAGCTATTAGGAGACAGGACCTGTTGGAGGCAAGGCTTGCCTTTGGAGGGGATATGGCTATCTGGACATAGGGATATGGGAGGGACATGGGAGGGTGAATAGAAGCGGTGGAGTAGGAGGGGCAGATAAAGGGAAACATGACTAAGGCAGAGAATGAATTCAAAGTTCAGAAGATGAAATTCCTCTCTTCAAGGAGATGGGGTTCTTTTGTTATGGAAGGAAGGAAGCTAGGTTCTGCTGCAGGAAAGGTAGTAGATGCAGCAGTAGGACATTGATGGAGCGTTTGTATTCTCTTTCCTTGCTTGCTATTGTGGTTTAGAGCAGTAAGTGTCTCCCCAAATTCTTACATTCAGAGATGGGGCTTTCATAAGTTGATTGGGTGGTTCATGGGGATGCTGTACTTATAGTGGATTGGTCTTTTGAGGTTCACAATTAAGTGGCCTTATAGGAGATGGAGCCTGGATGAAGGAGCGTGCCTTTGGAGGGCTGGCTGATGTTTTTTTCTCAGCTTCCTGGCTGCTGTGGCTTTTGTGCTTTCCTGCCCTGGGTCATTCTGCAATGTCATTTCTGCCCTGGAGCCAGCCTCTCATGGAGTGAACCTTCTGAGACCATGAGCCATGAGCCAAATAAACCTCTCTTCCTTTAAGTTGTGTGTGGTAGGTATTTTATCCTGGTGATGGGAGAAGCAACTAACATCCTTGCTAAGTTCCTTTATAATTTTAGCACGCAGCCAACAATGAGGTGTTTGATAAGTACTGCATAGATTTCATTCTCGTAATGATGCTTCCTGGAAACCCTTCAATGAAGCAGGCATAAGTCAAGTGTGTTTGGCAAAAAAAGTCTACTCTGTGTACTGTGAGCTGATGATACACAGTTGGTACAACAGGAATCATGTGGATAGGAGATGAAGTGACAGTGTCACTCACAGGACATGTGACTGAAGAGTGAGGATGAGGGTGGACTGCAGATGGTTGTTTCGTTTTGTTTTGTTTTGTTTTTGACTGATGAGCTGTAGTGGGATGCTGACAGCATAGTCATCAGTGTAGTATTTGTGGCCCTGTCACCCCTGCCTAGGGTGTGATAGCATTGGGTTTTGTCTCTTACCTGTGCCCCCTTGCACTCATTGCACGTTGGGTCAAGGGAAAGCAGGATACAATCAAAGACATTGGTAGCTGAAAAGATCCTTATAGGTGCTTTGGTTCAATTTGTTTATTTTAAAGAAGATTAAACTGAGTACAAGGGAGGAGAGAATGCCTTGAATGTCCTACCTTAAGTGTTACAAAGACTAGGTGTCCTGTCCAGTGTTCCTTCTAAACTTAAAGCAGGATCTCTAGACAGTATCAGTTCCCTGCTCACTGTTGTGTCTCAACATAATCAGAGTCGGTCCTTAGGTGAAAACAAACAACTTTGCCCCTGGTTGAAATGGGCACCATATGAAGCCTTTATGGTGAAGTAGTTTGGGGGAACACTTTAGAGTGAAATGGCTAGATGAACACTTGGATCCAAGAGCCTGGGCCACACAGTGAGTTTTGATGAGTGAGGTAGACACAAAGCAGGGACGCCATGTTCCAGAACAACTATATGGCCAGCAGGAGAAGAGCAGGTGTGTCTGGCTTCTCTAAAGCTCTTGAAGGAAAGTAAAAGGGCAGAGCACTAACTGCTGAACAGTTGTGCCTTCTCATTTAGAATTTAATAACCTTTCATCCTTTTTGGGAAAAAATTCATAACGGAATGTATTTATAACTGTGACTTCTATAAACTTGTGTTGTTCAATAGCTTAGAGTTCCTCTGCTAACTACCAATAGTATAGCTTAAAAGTATCTTTTATTTTATTTTTTTTCAATTCTTTTATTGTTTAAATTTAACAATGGTTATATTACACATTTTCATCATTGGATCAGTTTAGATTAATACATACAGGTATATAAGATTGATCAAACAACTAAACATTAACCTTTCTAAATCCACAAAGTATCTTTTATAAAGTTAGCTTTTCCAAATAGAAATAAAGTTTTATTTTAGGCCCCATTGTAGCTCTGTGTGTGTGTGTGTGTGTGTGTGTGTGTGTGTGTGTACGCATGTGCAGTTTGCTGCCTTATCTTCCAAGTGGCAAATAGATAACTCTACTTATGTGCTTTCATATTCTTCTGTAGATAAGCAAGCACAGTGTTGTGAGGCAGGTGATCACACAGAAGCATAGATGTTTCTCTGAGCCAGTTAGAGAAAAGTGTTACCTCTTTCATTAGTCAGGGTTAGCTACTTCCTATCCTTTGTTGTGGTTCTTAAGGAACTGCTTATATCTGCCACACTTGATTTAGCATAGTCATTGAAATGACTGCTCACTACAAATGTGTGTTGTGATGTCACTTACTGGACCAGCCATAGGCAGCCACATGATGTGGGGAGTGGTTGGAATGGCTAAGCTACCACTCCATTGTGTAACTTTGGGGAAACCCTATCTGTTCTCTGTGTGAGATCTCTCCTCATCTGTAATATGGGGATGATAATGGAACCTTACTCCTAAAGTTGTTTGAAGGAGCACTTAATACATGGAAAATGATGAGCACAAGGACATGGCTATATGAGAGTCAGCTTGCAAAAACACTGAACATTTTTTAGGGAATGCTGGAGTTGTAGAATTGCTCCTGAATGGGTGGTGATGATGCTTCCCCTGTTACTGTTATGTCTCTTCTTATGCCACAGGTTAGAATTTTGAGGGCCTCACTGCAGAAGGGATTTCCAGTGTCTATCCTTCAAGAAAATTTACAATGCTATTTACTGTATCTATCTATAGGAAATGTAACTCAAGAAAAAGCATGTGTTCATAAAAAACCCTGCCCTTTAATATTCATAATAGCATTATTCATAATGGTCCCCAAATGGAAATAACCAAATTTCTATCAGTGTAAAAAAGAAGAAACAAGATTCAGCTTATCTATATTATCAAATATTGTATTTTCAGCTACCTAAGTGAATGAAATATTTACATATCTCCATATGAGTAAGTCTTTAAAATATTATGATAGAAATAAGGCAGTCACAGTGATGTATTTCATTTACATGAGATGTCCTGAATAAGAAAATTTGTGGATTCTGTCAGAATAGACCAGTATGGGGATTGTGGGCATTAGGAAGCAGCTGATAATAGCGGTTGAGAATTTTTTTTAAAGAGAAGGAAATGTTCTAAAATTCTAATGGTTACAGAATTCTGTGAACCTACTAAAATACCTTCAAATACTATACTTTAAATGAATGAGTTGTACAACACATGCAATATATCTCAATCTAGATAGGTAGACAATAGCAGATTTGAACAGGATAATTCAGATAAGATGGAGAGGAAATATATTTGTTGAATGCTATCATTTAAGTTAAAAGCTGATAAAGTGAGGTTGGAACAGGTGAGTTGAGGGCAGCCAGTTATAAATAATTTTGCATTGTAAAGAATGCTAAGTTTTTATTCTTATAGATACATAGTATGTAGAGAGGATTTCCGTACCACAGATGCTGCAAATGGTAACCAGTATGCAAGTATACCAATGTTATTTTTTAAAGTTTTCTTTTTCTAATTTAGGAGCTGACATCCTAATAAATCTAAGCTTCACTAAGTAGAAGATTAGGATTTTGCAGAAAACCTTTAGGAATTGGGTTCATGTAGGATTCCATCCTGAGCTGGGTATAAGCACAGCAAAACAAATGAAATAACAGATTTTAAAAAATTGAGCTATCCCTCAGCAAAGTCGACCTCGAGTGTAGTGGCTCATTGGTCTCTCGGAGTACCCAAGGGAGGAACAGCAACAGGAATGAGGAAAAGATAGATAGGAGACAAGAGCTGGGTAAAGTAGAGGCCTATTTGCCTGATGTGCAAAGGACCTGAACACTCTTGCAAAATTAGTATCAGGAGAGACAAGTTTTCCTGGTGAATAAGAGCTGGCATTGTCTAGGCAGGATGCTTTTCTGAAGACTGAAGTAGCTTGACTGCTTTAGACACTGTGACTTTGTCCTACCCTAACACATGTGACCAATTTCCAAATTCAGCTCCTGCCAACAGTCAAGCTGTACAACATTCTGATCTTTCCTGGGTTCTGAAGGCTTTGCCCACTGCCTGATACATCCTGTCTTTGGCCCTTTCTCCTGTCAAATTTCTACCATTTGAGAATAAGTAGATGTGGAGGGCTTTACAGTAAGGAAAAGTACATAGAACTTCCAGGTGACCAAGACTGATACAGGCAAGAATCTCGATTTGTTCCAGGTTAGCACATGCAAAATGTAAAGTAGATTACAACTCAGGTTACACTCCAGAAAACCACCTGAAAGGCAAACTGACTGCTAGAGGTAGAAGCAATTCATTCCATGGGTGGGAACATCTGAAGAAGTTGCTTACTGGTGTCAGTAATGCAGAAAGAGAGAGCCTTGTGAGATCCATTGCTTTGTAATGCTATGGCATGTCCCCATGGAAGAGTAAACTTAATGGCTTCCTGGACCCTGAGGCACCAACAGAGTATTTATTAAAATTTTCCATTTTTCATGGACTTTGAAAAGTGATTCTAAAAGTAATACTAATGTACACTTAAAATATTTCAAAATCTGAAATTTTACAAATAATAAGGAACTTATAACTGTTACTGAAAATAATTTCAACAGTTGGAGTTATTAAAGAAAGGCTAGAATTATTTTTGAAAGGTAGAACACAGCCCAAGTAAACATATCTTCCTTCAGTGCCCAGAGATGCCAGGAATTGTTTAAATATGTTTTCTATTGTCTAAATATGTTTTCTATTATCTAAATATGTTTTCTGTGGGTAATGTGAGTATAGTGACTGCTGGTCTTCACTGGGGAGTTACATGTGCCCAATGTATAGGAAAGCCTTCTAGTGGACCTCAGGATAGACAGCTTAAGAAAGACTATGTTTCATCAAGTGAGAATTGGATTAAGTATAGGGAAGGGCAGACCTTTGGCTCTGCTGAGCAGAAGTGCTGATGAGTCTTTAAAAGGAGGCAGGCCTATCATTGACTGTAGATGATAGGCAAATGATGCATTACCCTATTGCTAGCAAATTATGGCTGATGCCACTGTAAGGGATGGCATGTCACCCCTCTCACCACAACCTCCTAGGAGGGGCTGGAGAGTCCTTGTTTGCTTTACAATTGAGGGTACCAAAGCATAGAAAAGTAAAGTAACTTGCCCAAGGTGAGGATGCCTCTTGGGCCCTTTTAAAGGAGGATCACTACATTATCACTAGTACTTTAATGTCCCAACTCTGCCTAGGCTCTGTTGTGACCTCACCATACTCCTAGTTGTACTTCTCATCCATTTTTCCTATAATTTTGATGTATTCATTAGTAGATATTTCTAATTGTATTGAGCAGTCAATCCTTTTTTTTTTTTTTTTTCTTCAAGTTTTGTTTCTCTCATTTAGAAGCTGTATAGGAAGCTCCAACTTCTTTTTTTCACACTGATTTCTGTGATATCATTTTATGACACAGCCTGGTTTTACTACTACTTTGGTAAACATTTGAAGGAAAACATTTCAGAGGGTCAAAGATCAGAGTTGGAAATAGTGCTTTCTTGGATCCTTGTCTCTCATGACCCATCCCTGCACCAGCCATGCTCTAGGACACTTGCATATTCAACCTGTGGAATATATCCCTGACACACCTTCTGCTGACCTGGGCAGAAGGAGGAGAAATGCTGATTTCTGCCAGGGGCAAAGTAGCTGACACACAAAACTTAGAGAGATTTCAGTCCTTCATTGCTGGCTCCAAGGCAGACTCACCATGGCAGAAGAACATGGCAAGTGAAAGTTTCTCTGCCCAAGACAGCCAGAGACAGAGTACAGGAGCAAATTCTGAGGAAGAGATTTACTTTTCCTGATTGACCCCTTCGTCTACCTCGGCCTCACTGTCTGACTGCACATTCAGCCTTGTAGTCAGTCATGCATAGATTAATCCACAGAGAAAATAGAGCACCCTACCTATGAGGTGGTGGGTAAATCTAATCCATAACACCAGACTTGGATAAATTACTATGGCTTTGTGTTGCTTCTTGTCCTTGTTAGGTGAGTTAGAGGAATATTACCTGATCTGCCTCCTGTCAGGACAAGCTCACATGTTGGATGTGGCCATGCAGTAGATTTACAAATGATTCTATATAAGTTTACAGACCAAAAATTAGAGAAAAAGAAGGGCTATAAGGATAGACAATATTTTGGCCCTAACCCTTCAAGGTCAGTGAGAACTCAGGACATAAGAGAACCTGTACTGTAACATCCTATAACTCAGTGGTTTCCCAAATTTTTGTTCAAGGAGATTATGGGACTACAGAGGAAAGGGATTGATGATGTATAGTGTACCTAAGGAGAGTCACCTAGAGAGAAAACATTCTCTCAGGTTTTCACAGAGAGCAAACTGGTCAAGCAATGGCCGTGACTCATTCAGATGTCTGACACAACAGTTCTACAAAGCACTATACATGGTTCCAAAGTAAATCCTGAGGGAATTTGACTGACCTTGAGAGATACAAAAGTTACATGTCATGCTTAAACTTGCCCTTACCCACCCAGCAAAAAAGTTTAACCACAAGGCATAAAACATAAAGCTAGATTAGACTGCTGAGCTGTAAAAGGCTTAAATCAACAGCTGCCAACATTGCCAGTTTTACCAATAACCCACTGTGATTATAGAACATTGGATTGTGTATACAACTACTTTCTCTTAGTTCATTGTCAAGAAATTTTGTTGTACCAGTAATGATTTGAAAAATTATAACATCTATACCCTGTGCTCTGTATAACTAATAGGAGGGCAACAATATACATCGTATCAAATATTGAAATGTACTATCAATGTATTTTGAAACTGTCACATTATTACACATTGTTATTTCTTATTAAAAGTAATAAAAAATAAAATAACAGGAAAGTTGAGGAACAGTAAAAAAGAGGAAGAGGAAGATCAGATGTTATATTCATATGCAATTCCCCCAAACAAGCACCAGTAGTATGTACTCCAGAGATACACTAGTAAAGGAAAAAAGAAAAGGAAAATAATTTTTTTTCATATAAAAAAAGAAATGATTCTGATTGCTGTGAATGCTAATTATCTGCACTGCCCAAGTCTGCTATTTTGCTGTGAACTCTTGGCCAGGTTCGTGTGTGGTATATAAAACAGTACCTGAGGGAAAGTGATGAGCAGTCAGTAGAAAGTCTCCATGGGAACCAAGATCTGGCTGTATGGTTTTGGCCCGAAGCTGTTAGTTCAGAAGTTGAAGGACTGACCTAAGTGTAATCTTTTTATCTCTCAGAGGGCTGTGTTTGCAGTGTTAAGATCTCAGGTGGCTTCAGCGGGAGGAATGACAGTGAACAGTCAAGGTGGCACATTTGGGTCCACAGAGCCATATTTTCTACGTGGTGCTAGCCAAATACTATCCAAAGCTTATGCAGCTGAGAGAAGGGAGTAGTATTCCTCAATTTTAACTCTGTTAAATGTGTTCCTGAGAGTCATTAAGTTTTCCTGCCAGCCTAACTAATGATTGATTTGCTTTCCATTATTGAGTTTTTTTTTCCCCAGACCATTAAAGCAAGTCTGTCTTTTGAGGACTCAGATGTGTTTAGAGACCTTATAGACATAATTCATTTGTATCCTACGATCTACAGACTTGGGACATTGCACCAAGGAGACTCATGAATTACAAAAAAAAAAGTTCTAGTGATAAATAGAGCTGACATTGGTTATGCGCTTGCTCTAAGTTCCACAGTTACTTGAATTATCTGCTGAGCTAGTATGGAGATGATGTCTTTGTTTGAATGCCTTCATTTGGACATAGTTCACAGAGCAGCCTCTCCTGTGGTTATGGGATGTGTTTGAAGCATCTTGGCATGTTATGACAAAAGAATGCCAGGCTCTTGACCTCCACCCGGGGCTCTACAGCCCAGTGTGCTTCTCTAGTGGTGTGCAGTCTCTTCACACTCAGTAGCATTCATGTAAAAAGAAAGTAGCAGCCACCTAGCAGGTATCCAGTTATAGTGGCCTTTTGAAGGAAGATGTACCTACTTTTAGGTGAGTTTGCAGGGCAGGTTTCCCTAGATAGCTTGAGTTGAGCCATGGATAGAGAGGAGATGGTTTATATATGAAACAAATAGCAAATAGAGATGGAAAAATTTCTGTATGAAGAGATATAAGAGAAAAGTGGGTCTACTGAGGGAGAGCATCAATAATCCCACTGATTGGAGACTCTAGGTTTTTTTGTTACTCTGAACTTACAGTGAGTCCTTTGTGGCTTCTTATTGGTACGAGAGTAAGAGGTGAACTCCAATGGGTCAGGCTAATTTTCTCTTCTCAGTGGCATCATTATCCAACCCCATCCCCACCTGAGGCCTCCCAAGTCTTCTCAGCTTGCTGTTCATTCCCTGACTTCACACAGTATTATTCATCTTGCTGTGGTCAGCACCTGTGTGTTAACCTGTACCAATGGAAATAACTGGGCCCAGGTCCTTCGTGAGGCTCCATATTGCAGTACACAGTGAGTTCCAACCCAAACATGTCTCAAAACTCTCTGTGCCACCAGAATGGCAAAGCTAAGAAGTCCTGTGGTGGGGTGATGTGAGGCCCTTCCTTGTGCCATATCTCTTACTTTCCACTCCTATTCTTGGGGAAGTGCTGGTAAACTGAACAAACTTGGAAATGAAGAAGTGGGTGTTGAGGCTAGAGATGAAGACAGTGAGGGAGAATGGCAAGAAAACTCAAGCAGCAATGAACTGGCTTCTCTGTAATCCAGGTGTCACTGTGGTCACATGAACAGCAGTGTTCCTTTCTTTAGGTCTTTGCTGCTTGGGCAGAGCAAACTTTATGAAAAAGTAAACCTTATCCTTTTTTTTTCTTTTAGGTTTAGGCACCATTTTATTTTATTTTTTTATTTAATATTTTTATTGTATAAATTTAACAATGATTATATTACATATTTTCATCATCAGATCAGTTTAGATTAATACATATAGTTATATAAGATTGATCAAACAATTAAACATTTACACATTCAATTAGCATTACTTTTTTTTTCTTTTTCCCTTTCTTATTTTAAAAGTTGACACATTGCATATTGTCCTCACAATAGTTCTACAGACCACAGTGTGTGGGCATGACCCACCTTCCTATTGATGTTGCTAAGAAGAAAAAAAAAAAAAAAAAAAAAAAAAAAAAAAAAA
>PVJA010037749.1:0-20173 GCA_004027025.1 Myocastor coypus | reverse complement strand
CTCAGCCTCCCAAGTGCTGGGATTACAGGCGTGAGCCACCACGCCCGGCTCCCTAAATACATTTTAAAAAGAAAAGAGCCGGGCGTGGCGCACGCCTGTAATCCCAGCACTCGGGAGGCTGAGGCAGGAGGATCGGTGCGAGTTCGAGACCAGCCTGGGCTACAAAAGTGAGCTCAAGGCCAGCCTCAACTGCGTAGCGAGACCCTGTCTCAAAAAGCCAAACAAAAAAAATAAATACATAAATAAAATAAATAAAAAGAAAAGAAAATACCTCCTTTCTGCACAGAAGGTCTATGACGTATAAATCAACTAGCTTTTGTGAAAGCACCTCACTGGGTCTGACATCCAGAGGGACGTAAGGATGCGCGTAGCTGGTTGCCTGGGGCAATCTTAGAGCAGGGGGCGGGGCTGGCATAGCACACGGTGCCCGGGACAGTTGCCTAAACTGGCGCTTTAGACTGCTGAGCCGTCTCGCCAGTCCAAGGAGGTAAGAGATTTCTTAAAGATGTATTCTAAGGACAAACAGGTAAGGGCACAGGGGAAGTAGGATCTGGATGGGTGGGCAAACAAACAAAGATGTGATTTCAAGCAAAGACCTGGAGAGGGTAGCTTAATCCCCAAAGGAACTTAATCCCTAAGGGAGCTCAAGAGTGTAAATTCCATCCGGAGGCGACTATCCTGAGCTTTCCAACTCCCGCATCTAATCAACCATTTGCCAGGGACGAGGAAGAGAGAAAGATCAAAGCCATTCCGGTAACTTGAGGAGCTCCTCCCCAGAAGACTATTGGGGTAAAGAGGCTGCAGCTGGAGAAGGGGTTAGAGAAGGTTAGAGAAGGGGCAGGCGGAGCTGGTCAGAGATCACAGAGGGTCTGCGCACTGCAACAGGATCCGCTTCAGGTTGTTTTTCTTCCTCTCAGCTAAGTGGCACAAAGGAAGAGGTAGCTGACTCTACCAAAGGAAAAGGAGTCCGGAAAGGTTTCCAGGGGAGCTGACATTACGAAGTCCTTCCCCCCCGCCCCCCGACGTAGGCAGGGGCTTGTCAGGTGAGTGTTGCCAGAAAGGGCAGCCCCCTCGGCAGGGCCAGCATGCGTGAATCAAAGGGAGGAGGAAAAGTGCGACGCATCAGGGGACTCCTGCGCGATTCAGAGGCCCTGGGTGCCAGGCCAGGACTCTGAGCTAAATTCTGCGAAACAGCGGGGAGGTGTGGAAGGGCTCTATTCTTAGGAATGGCTGGACCGACTTCAAATTGCATAATAATTACTCTGGCTCCCAGCGAGCAATGCCCTGGAGGAAGGGAGACCAGACCAGACAGAAATGAAATCAGAGACAGTCTATTAGTGTGGAAGCAACCAAGAGTGTAAGGGAAAGCCGGGCTTGGTGGTGCAGGCCCAGACTGAGGCAAGGGGAATCAGAAATTTGAGCAGGCCTAGACTACAGAGCAAGAGCCTGTCTTAAACAAACAACAACAAAAAACGTTTATCTGGGCCTGATGTTGAGAGCATCACTTGAGAGGCTGAGGCAGGAGAACTGCTGCAAGTTCCAGGCCAGTCTGGGCTACGTAGTGAGTTCAAGATGTAATGAAACCCTGTCTCAAAAAAAAAAAAAAAAACAGCTGGCCAAATAGCTCAGAAGATTAAAGCGCCTGCAAGTAGATATAGGAGCCAGGGGTTTGATCCCCAGGATCCCCAGGCCTGCTGTGCTGGCCCCACCCCCAGAGCAAGCTGAGACAGTAGTTGAGACTGGGCATGGTGGCACCTGTAATCCCAGCTCTTGGAAGGCTGTAAACAGGTGGATCACTACAAGTCCAATCTAGTAGTGAGACCTTGAACACCCTATAGACCCTTCCCTGAAATACAAAAAAAAGAAAAAAGAAAAAAGTTCATCATGGCCTGGCTTATTGAGTATTGAGTGAAGGGTGTGGTTCCTTTCTCTCCCTTTTGGTGCTGCCTGGATAGATCCCAGTGTATCCTCCACATCAGCCTTTTTTTTTTTTTTTTTTTTTGTCTTTTTGAGACAGGGTCTCGCTATGCAGTTGAGGCTGGCCTTGAGCTCACTTTTGTAGCCCAGGCTGGTCTCGAACTTGCACCGATCCTCCTGCCTCAGCCTCCCAAGTGCTGGGATTACAGGCATGCGCCACCACGCCCGGCCGCCTTTTTCATTTTTGAGATAGGGTCTCACAGGTGCTTAGTCTGGTGTCAAATTTGCCATCCTCCAGCCTCAGCCTGCTGAGTGCTGGCCTTACAGGCAAGTGCACACTGCTGTGCCCAGCAGGGTGTACCTTTTAGTAAGATTGCAAATCATTGTACCTGTGCCTCAGAGACAAGCTCTTGATCCTTTAAATTTAGCTACTTATGACACATTTCCAAGTAAGGAACTTTTCTTAGCTTGACTGTAATGCAATAGATGATCTTCCATTTATTTTATTTTATTGTAAAATTAGTTAATTATTTAGTACAGGGTCTCACTATGCAGCTCAAACTCTCTCAGTGATCCTCCTGTTGTCAGCCTCCCCAGCACTGGGATTACAGGCAAGCACCACTACGGTTTCGATGGCCAGCTCGGTGGCCAGGGCTGACACAACATGCGATAGCAGAGATCGAACTCAGGACCTTGCACTTGCCAGGTAGGCACTTAGATCACTGAGCTATCTATCTCCCCAGCACCCCCATGATGATTTACAGGGACTGTCTTCCTGTCAACATAAATATTTCATAAATATTTGGCCATTTCAAACCAGCTGGATATACATCTGTTGCACAATAAGGTTTGGCAAGAAAAACACTGAGGGCTGGGGAGATAGCTCAGTAGAATAAGCACTTGCCTGGCAAGCTCAAGGTCCTGAGTTCAATCCCCTGTAACACAAAAAAAGAAAGAAAAAAAAAAAAAAAAAAAAAAAAAAAAAAAAAAAAAAAAAAAAAAAAAAAAAAAAAAAAAAAAAAAAAAAAAAAAAAAAAAAAAAAAAAAAAAAAACACTGAATGTGAAGAAATGACACAACTAACAGGTACCATGAGAATCTGCTTGAAGTGTTTTATTTTTCTGGAGTAAGGGCACACTGCCCACACTCCTACACAATAAAGAAAACCACATATTTCAGAGAATCTTTTCATTTTTGGCTGTGCTGGGTAATAATCCCAGCGCCCTGAGCACCTCAGCTGCTAGTCAAGCCCTGAGGGCTGGAGCTCCAGCCTCAGTTTGTGCCAGGGGTGGCAGGGAACAGGTCTCGGTCTCGGCTGCCCAGGCCCCGCCCTCTCAGTTCCCACCCCCGTACTGTGCTTGTGGGTGCTCTCCTCTGCCTAGCGATTTGGGCCGCCCTCCTTCTCCCTGCCACTTTCCTGCACAAGTGTCAGGACGATCTCTTGGTTCAGAGGGCTTTATAATATGCTCAATCTGCATATTAATTCTCTGGGAAATTATCTCATACTTCACTTGCTCGTTTACAACAATGCCAACAGCACGCTGGACAGCACTGTAGACTCTTCCAGTTTTACTGTGGTGACATTTATGTGACGTTCCTATTTGAACAGTACCTATTCCCCTGATGGCTACAATATCCCCATTTTTGCAGATCCACATGTATGTGACCAAAGAAACAGCTCCATGTTTTCTCTCCTTTAAAAAAATGTAGGGGCCCGGCGGGATGGCTCAGTGGTCTAAAGCGCCTGCATGGGAAGGCTTGGACGGCTTCAGGGACCGCGGTTCAATCCCCGGCACCACGTGCTGAGCCAGCCCTACCCTCGGGGCGGGCTGAGCCAGCCATAAAAATGAGTGAATAAACAAACAAAGGTTCTGAAACAAGAAGAAAAATAAATAAATAAAATTAAATTAATTAAAAAAAAAATGTAGCCGGACGTGGTGGCTCACACCTGTAATCCCAGCACTCGGGAGGCTGAGGCAGGAGGATTGGTGCGAGTTCGAGACCAGCCTGGGCTACAAAAGTGAGCTCAGGACCAGCCTCAACTGCATAGCGAGACCCTGTCTCAAAAAGACAAAAAAAAAAAAAAGTAAACAAGGGCCGACCAAATAGCTCAACAGATTAAAGCACTTGCAAGCAGGCGCAAGGACCAGGGTTCAATCCCTGGGCCTGCCATGCCGGCCCTGCCTCCGGGCACACTGAGAGGACAATTGAGACTGGGCATGGTGGCGTGCCTCTAATCCCAGCTCTTGGGAGGGTGTAAACAGTTGGGTCACCAGGAGTCTGATCCAGTAGTGAGACCCTGAACACGCTGTATACCCTTCCCTAAAATACAAAAAAAAAAAACAGAAAAAGTTAAAACTGGCAAACAGTTTCAAAACAGTCTAGTAGGAAAGTTATAACAATTAAAACATTGCATATTGTTATATTCATGGCAGTTGCTCAAGGTACAAGATATAAGCATGATTTTTTTTTTCTTTTTACAGAACCAGAGATCAAACTCAGGACCTTGCACTTACCAGGCAGGCTCTTGTACCACTGAGATATCGCCCAGGCCCCTTAAGTATGAAATATTATCCAAAAAAAAGTATTAGCACAATACTTTCTTTTCAAAAAAGTAAGAAAAACTAGCTGCATGGGCCTGGCGGGATGGCTCAGTGGTCTAAAGCGCCTGCTTGGGGAAGCTTGGGCAACTTCAGGGACCGAGGTTCAATCCCCGGCACCACATGCTGCACCAGCCCTGCCCTTGGGACGGGCTGAGCCGGCCATAAAAATGAGTGAATAAACAAACAAAGGTTCTGAAACAAGAAAAAATAATAATAAATAAAATAAAAAATTTTAAAAAAAACTAGCTGCATAACTGTCTTAACTATCTCAGGTATAGACAGGATCTTACTATGTAGCTCAAGCTGGCCTTGAGCTCACTTTGTAGCCCAGACTGGTCTATGAACTCATAATGATCCTCCTACCTCAGCCTCCTAAGTGCTGCAGACCTGTGCCACCACACCTGGCCTTTATCTTTGCATATATATACATTTTCTTTTTCTTTTCCCATTCTCCCATCATGTTTTTTTTTTCTTTCTTTCTTTCTTTCAAATAGTTTCTTCCCTGTTCACAATCTGCTGTACGTTTTAGGTCTTATTTACTATTTCAGTTTCTCATACCAATGACACAATACAATGTTTAAACATATGGGTCTGGTTTATTTCACTTATAAACATAGTCTCAAGCTGATGGACATTTGAATTGTTTCCAACATGTAGCTATTATAAATTGTGCTGCTGGGGCTGGGGAGATAGCTCTGTGGCACAAGTGCCTGCCTGGCATGTGCAAGGTTGTGAGTTCGAACCCTGGTCCCACAAAAAGTAAAAAATAATAAATAATAAATTGTGCTGCCATTTGTGTTCCTTTTGGCAGCACATACACAAATTCTGCCGCTATAGGGCCAGCAAGATAGCTCAGCAGACTAAAGCAACTGCTTAGGCAAGCTTAGGCAAGCACAGGGACCACGGTTCCATCTCTTGCACTGCATGCAGTGCCAGCCCCACCCCCAGGGCAGGCTGAGCCGGCCACAAAAAATAAAAAATTGTGCTGCTATAAACATAAGTGCACATATATCGCTGTGGTGTGATGTTTTTCATCCTTCTGGGAAGATACCCAGAAGGGAGACAGCTGGGTCGAATGGAATCTCTAACCCTAGCTCTCTGAGGAAGCTCCACATTGATTTCCACATGGTTACACTAGTCTGCACTCCCACCAACAGTGGGGTGCACATTAACAACTGTGTGTGTGTGTGTGTGTGTGTGTGTGCACGCGCACATGCGCACACGCACGCACGTCTTTTTGTGACAGGGCCTCACTATGCAGTCCAGGCTGGCCTTGAGCTCACTTTTGTAGCCCAGGCTGGTCTCAAACTCACACTGATCCTCCTGCCTCAGCATCCCAAGTGCTGGGGTTACAGGCATGCTCCACCACACTGGGCTCATTAACAACTTTTAACTCCATTTTTTCATCTCTCTCTCTCTCTCTCTCTCTCTCTCTCTCTCTCTCTCTCTCTAACTCCATTTTTCTGAAAGACCTATCTATACCAGGCTCCTCTCTTCTTTCCCTTTGTGTTCTGCATTTTGGCAAATTACTGGAAGACAGTGGGTCTGTCCAAAAGGCAAGATTATATATCTTATTTTGCCAAGAGTGGGGAGAAATTAAAGTTCTGATATTTTCCCTACTGATTCCAGGAAAGAAATTAAGAATACAGATAATTTGGGGAGACCTGGTAGACAGCATGAATTGCTGACAACAGATCAGATCACATTGCTTACTGGGCTGATACTACAGTCATCTCTGGACAGAGAAAGACAACTGGCCAATGAAGGACCTGATGCCAGAGAGCTGAAAAGACTTGGCTATCACCACATAGAATTTGTTTGGTTTGTTTTCTTTTTCTTTTTTTTTTTTTTTTTTTTTTTTTTTTTTTTTTTTTTTTTTTTTTTTTTTTTTGTTGTTTTTTTTTTTTGTTTTTGTGGGACCAGGGTTCGAACTCACGACCTTGCACTTGCCCAGCAGGCACTTGTGCCTCGGAGCTATCTCCCCAGCCCCTGTTTTCTTTTTCTTTGCTTCTCTTTTTCTAAAAATTTATTTGTTTGTTTGTTTGTTTGTTTGTTTGTTTAGCGGTACCAGGGATGGAACTCAGGACCTTGCGCTTGCCAGGAAAGCACTTACTCCACTGAGCTACCTCCCTGGCCATATTTTTCAAATTTTTTGACACAGGGTCTCATTATGCACTTCAGGCTGACCTTAAACTCAGTACATAGCCCAGGCTGGCCTCACATGCATAGCAATCCTCCTGCTTCAGCCTCTTGAGTGCTGGGATTATAGACATGTGCCACCTTACCCAGTAGTTGTTGTTGTTGTTTTTTTTCAGGACCAGGGTTTGAACTCAAGACCTTGCACTTGCCAGGCAGGCACTTGTGCCACAGAGCTATCTCCCCAGCCCTCCAGCAGTTTGGTTCTTAAGTAAAGCACAGATTTAGAATCTTTTAGGGGGAACAGTTCTCCATTATCCAGGTTAATGTAGACTCATTAAGAAAATATTGAAGGACAGGCCCGGCGGGATGGCTTCAGTGGTCTAAAGCACCTGCTTGGGAGAGCTTGGGCGGCTTCTGGGACTGCAGTTTGATCCCGGACACCACATGCTGCGCCAGCCCTGCCCTGGGGTGGGCTGAGCCAGCCATAAAAATGAGTGAATAAAGAAACAAAGGTTCTGAAACAAGAAAAAAATAAAATTAAATTTAAAAAAAAAAAGGAAAAGAAAATATTGAAGGACACGGAAGAGGGGGAATAGCTTGGCGCTCTAAGTGCCTGCCTGGCAAGTGCAAGAACCCAGGTTCCATTCTCAGTACCAAATACTGCACCAGCCCCAGATGCACCATGCTAGCCACCAAATGTGGGCATGGTAGCACACTATGAGTTTGAGTTGCATGGTGAGATCCTCTACCAAATAAGTAAATAGAAGATTTTTTTTTAAGGATTTTCTTTTGTTTGTTTATTTATTTACTTTTATGGCCAGCTAAGCCAGCCCTGAGGGCAGGGCTGGCGCAGTATGTGGTGCCAGGGATTGAACCTCGGTCCCTGCAGCCACCCAAGCTTTCCTAAGCAGGTGCTTTAGACCACTGAGCCATCCTGCTGGGCCCTAGAAGATTAAAAAAAAAAAAAAAAAAAAAGACGCCGGGCGTGGTGGCGCATGCCTGTAATCCCAGCACTTGGGAGGCTGAGGCGGGAGGATCAGTGTGAGTTCGAGACCAGCCTGGGCTACCAAAGTGAGCTCAAGGCCAACCTGAACTGCATAGCGAGACCCTGTCTCAAAAAGACAAAAAAAAAAAAAAAAAAACCACTCAGGGCCCGGGAAATAGCTCAGTAGAATAAGCACCTACCTGAGAAGGGCAGGGTCCTGAGTTCAATCCCTGGTACTGGGGAGGGGGCAATTCAAAGAGCTTTGTGTAGTGTTGCATGTCTGTAATCTCAGCATTCTGTGAGGCTGAGGCAGAAGGGTTATAAATTTAAGACTGGTTTGGGCAAATTAGAAAGACCCTGTCTTGGGGCTGGGGAGATAGCTCAGTGGAATAAGTACTTGGCTGGCAAGCCCAAGGGGTCCTGAGTTCAATCCCTGGCACCATCAAAAAGAAAGAAAAGAAAAAAGAAAGACCCTGTCTCAAAATAAATAAAAAATAAAAAAGGACCTACACACACAAAAGGAGGGATTAGGGGAGCAGTTCAGTTGTGGAGTACATACTTAGCACACAAAAATTATTGGGCATGCAAAAAAAAAAAAAAAAAAAAAAAAAAAAAAAAAAAAAAAAAAAAAAAAAAAAAAAAAAAAAAAAAAAAAAAAAAAAAAAAAAAAAAAAAAAAAAAAAAAAAAAAAACAGAACAAAAAAGATATGTATGTATGCACAAAAACAATTTCAAAATACTCAAAAGGAGAAAACAATTGCTTAGTCCTTTATGGCCTCACAAAAAATTACTGGTAATGTTTTAGTGTAGCTTGCTTGCCTGCCTACTCTCTCTCACCCTTTGTTTCTTTCTCATCTCCCACTCCCCTTTTTTTTCCAGAGTTTATTCATTTAATTTTTTTTCATGTGTAATAAACCGTATATTGTAGCTACTGCTAGAACCTGAGTCCTCTGGAAACAGACTGGTGTGGGTTTTCACAAGATAGCCAGTGAATTTCTTGCAACAAGACTTGGTGAACAGTCTTGAGCCTGACTTTTCTGAGGGGGGAGGGGGAAATATTGAAAATGGGATTTATGGGGCTGGGGAGATAGCTCTGAGGCACAAGTGCAAGGTTGTGAGTTTGAACCCCGGTCCCACAAAAAAAAAAAAAAAAAAAAAAGGAAAATGGGATTTAGGACTTCGTGTTTGGCAGGTAGGCACTGCTCAGCTGAGCTATATCCCTGGCCCCAAGCCTGATTTTATCAACCAAAACTAATACCAACGTCTTTCTTTTTATTTATTTATTTTTTCTTGTTTCAGAACCTTTATTTGTTTATTCACTTATTTTTATGGCCGGCTCAGCCCACAGACAGGGCTGGCGCAGCATGTGGTGCCAGGGATTGAACCGTGGTCCCTGAAGCCGCCCAAGCTTTCCCAAGCAGGCGCTTTAGACCACTGAGCCATCTCACCGGGCCCCTGATGCCAACATCTTTCGCCACTAAAGTTTACTTTGTGGGCCCAGCGGGATGGCTCAGTGGTCTAAAGCGCCTGCTTGGAAAAGCTTAGGCGGCTTCAGGGACCGCGGTTCGATCCCCAGCACCACATGCTGTGCCAGCCCTGCCCTTGGGGCGGGCTGAGTCGGCCACAAAAATGAGTGAATAAACAAACAATGGTTCTGAAACAAGAAAATAAATAAATTTTAAAAAATAAATAAAGTTTACTTTGTTTTTATTTTCAAAAAGAACCACAAAACTGGCCATGGTGGCACACGTCTGTAATCCCAGCACTTGGGAGGCTGAGGCAGGAGGATCAGTGTGAGTTCAACACCAGCCTGGGCTACAAAAGTGAGTTTAAGGCCAGCCTGAACTGCATAGTGAGATCCTGTCTCAAAAAGACAGAAAGAAAGAAAGAAAGAAAGAAAGAAAGAAAGAAAGAAATGCAGTGACTAGTAAAAAGGAAAGAATGAGTGGGTGTGCAGGTGCACGCCTGTAAGTCCAGCACTCAAGAAGCAAAACAGAATGATTGCTGTGAATTTGAGGGCAGCCTGAGCTACATAAGTGAGATCCTGTCTCAATAAAGAAGAAGAAAGGAAGGAGTGAAGGAAGAGAGAGAGAGAGAGAGAGAGAGAGAGAGAGAGAGAGAGAGAGTCTTATTATGCAGTTGAGGCTGGCCTTGGGCTCACTTTTGTAGCCCAGGCTGGTCTTAAACTCCCACCAATCCTCCTGCCTCAGCCTCCCAAGTGCTGGGATTACAGGCATGTGCCACCCAGCCCAGCTGAGCTCACTTTATATAGCCTGGGCTGATCTCCAAAGCGGAATGATCTTCCTGCCTCAGCCTCTCGCATGCTAGAATTACAGGCCTGTATCACCATGCCCAGATACATTTTAAGAATCTTGATACAAAACTTCCAGTTGTTTTCAAAAAGTATCATGTTCATACTTTCTGGACCCTTTCACTAGTTATTATCTGTATTTTCTTTTTTTTTTTTTTAATTCTTTATTTATTTTCTTGTTTCAGAACCTTTATTTGTTTATTCACTCATTCTTATGGCTGGCTCAGCCCGCCCCAAGGGCAGGGCTGGCGCAGCATGTGGTGCCGGGGATGGAACCGCGGTCCCTGAAGCCGCCCAAGCTTTCCCAAGCAGGCGCTTTAAACCACTGAGCCATCCCGCCAGGCCCATTATCTGTATTTTCTATACTTTGTTTCAATATAAAGGATAAGATTCGTGTGTGTGTGTGTGTGTGTGTGTGTGTGTGTGTGTGTGTGTGTGTGTATACAGGGTCTCACGTAGTGATCCTCCTGTTTTCAGCCTCCCCACACTGTGATTGCAGATGCACGCCTGGACTCCTGGACTCGGTTGCCGGCCCCACGTGCCCAGGGGTGGGGCCGGCGAAGCATATGATACCAGGGATTGAACTCCAGCCCCTTCCTTTGCCTAAGCATGTGCTTAGTCCGCTGAGCAATCTCGTCAGCCCTAAGGATAAGACTCTTTAACAAGGTCAGATTTGGGACCAGAGAGATGGCTCAGTAGCTAAAGTACCTACCTGGAAAGCACAAAGTCCAGAGTTCAATTTCTGGTACCAGTGGAAGCCTAGTATCTGTGAAGCGCTGGGTTTGGTCCACAGCACTATAAGAGAAAGAGAAGGAAAAAAAAAAGTGCGAAAAAAGGCAAGTTTCTCATTGCATCAAGCCCTTTCTTAGCTGATGGGCCTCTTCAAGCTGAAGTCTTACCTCCTCCCTCCCGCTTCTCTGCTGTTTCTCACTCGAACACCAGATGGCAGGCGAGTCCTACGGCAGGGGGTCCTGACGCTTTCCCCGCAAGAGGAAAATCGATTCTGGTCCCACATGTATTTCTTTCCTGAGATAAACAGCACGTAAGGCATCTGCTTTTTATTGGAAGTGAGATATATAAGCAGGCATGTTTTCAGCAAGGAGTATCAGAGCAGTCAGCCTAAATGCTGAGCCTTAAATTATTACATCCCATGGGAAACACACACACACACACACACACACACACACACACACACACACACACACAGCCCAAATTCCTAGGAAAGAAGCAAATGGAGGTTGAAAGCCAATTGTTAAAATTCCACATATTCTAGACTTCCCCCGGTTAATAATCATAAAAAGTTTACAGCCAGCAAGTTACAGAGGCCCTTCTGTTTTAATTGTTGGGGTTTAAAGTCGGTGGGAACACCCTTCTCACCCTGGAGATTTTAAAAGCCAAACCCACCCCCCACCCCCCCACCCCGTCCCAACCTTCTCCCAGAGCCCTCATTTCCCCAGCCCAGCACAAAATTGCCAGGATAACTGACTCTTAGATGACTTGAGTTTGACTTTCTACTCTGATTTTGTAACAGAAGTTCTTTTGGTGAGGTTCTTTGTTTGAAAATGCACAATAAAAATGGCTTTAGAATGACTTCAGAGGACTCTTTTTCTGGTGCCAATAACAGATTCCAAAGCCGCTATTATCTGAGGTGGGTGATAGGGTCCTTCGGGACTGTTTAAGTATCGGCTTTCAAAGTGCCTAGGAACCTGAAATATCTTGTATGGTATATTTGCAGGTGCATAATTGGCCCAGTGCTCCGGGGGTTATAAAGGCTGCCTTCCTGTAGTAGGACTAGACAGATTTAGCCTCTGGCTGAAACTGAAGGCTGCAATGTTGATAACAAATCTGATTGTAACTCTCTCGTGTCACTTCAGCCCAAAGGTGCCTTTGTCTCTCAGGAGAAAGAGGTTGGAGGTAAGTGAATGGCCCTTCACCAGAGCTGTGTAGAAAACATTGCTAAGGAAAGACTTTTGTTCCGAGAGTGGAGGTTTTAGGGCTGTTGCCTGAGAAGCAAATTGGCTTTGTTCACAGTCAACCTGCCTGAATGTGAGGATTGCTGAGGTGACTGGAGCCGTGGCGCTGCAAACTGCTTTTAAAGCGGCTTTCAGTGGGAAACTTTGAGCACACAATGGCTTTATTTTTGTTAGACATAGTTCTCTAACCTCGCTTTTTTTTTTTTTTTTTTTTACTGCACAAACCAAAATAAGTCTGGATAAACTTAAAAGGCTGCCTTGATGTCAGGAGGAAAATGGATATTGTCTCTCCTGAATGCGTTTGAATGGTAGTACCTAATCCTAGCTATATCCAGATAAGAATACACCCCCGCCCCGTAGAAAGCTTTCCTGGAACGGAATAGCGCTGAAAGTCTTCACTGGGAGGTTTGTGGCTCCAGCTTGGCTTACTAAAACTTCTAAAGAAATGGCTCAGCTGCTCTTTCTCTCTTCCGTTTGTAGTTAATGCTTAGGTGACTTAGTGGTGTTCCGAGTCTTATTTATCTCTCAAAGCCCCACCCCCACCACACCCCCATCTGACGATAACTGCTCAGCAGGGGCTTTCATCCTACTGAACACAGGGGTGGTGCTTCCTGGAGAAAGGGCCAGGTAGGAGGAAAAGAGCCCATGTTTGTCTCTCTTAAGTTATTTGACCAGAATAAGAAACCAGTCAGCTCTTTTGAAGATTAAATGTGTCATTAAGACATTAAAATCTTCAGCGCTGAAGGCTCCAGTGAAACTGCTTCCCTCAAACAATCTGGGATGGGGGATACAGGTGTCACATTCAAGTCAAAAAGGTAGCTCTCAACAGGAAAGATTTAATCAGCTCTTCTTCCCAGGATCAGCTGCCAGGTTGGAGCATTTATTTGTCTGTGTTCCAGGCAGGAGACACTGCTAATTATGGGAGCAATACTCATGGATACAGAGAATTGTCTCAGCTGGGGACTCAAAGCTCTGATCAAGAGGGCCAAGGGGAAAATGCCCCCAACAATGTCAGAAGAAATCCAGAGTCTTCGAGGAACGCGCCTTTTCCACAGGAGTGTCCACCTCCGTCTGCATTTGAGAACCTGGAACCTAGAAACATCTTTTCCGCCATCTTCCCAACTCATGTGCTTAGAATCCCTTATGAGAAATAGTTTTTTTGTTTTCTTTTCTTTTTTTTTTTTTTTTGAGATAGGTCCTGCTATGAAATCCAGACCTTGAACTCACTTTGTAGAGCAGGCTGGCCTCAAACATGTGGCAATCCTCCTGCCTCAGGCTCCCTAGTACTGGCATTACAGGCATGTGACACCATGCCCAGCTGAAAAACAAACTTCACTTATTTTTACATTATGACCATCTCAGCCTGCCCTGGGGCTGAGGCTGGCGTAGCATATGGTGCTGGGGATTGAACTGCAGTCCTTGTGGTGCCTAAGCTTGCCTAAGCATGTACTGTAGATCACTGAGCTATCTCGCTGGCCCCTGAAAAATAATCTTTCTGACTGTCTCCCTGTCTGTCTCCCTGTCTCCCTGTCTCCCTCTCTGTCTGTCTGTCTTTTTGAGACAGGGTCTCGCTATGCAGTTCAAGCTGGCCTTGAGCTCACTTTTATAGCGCATGCTGGTCTTGAACTTGCACCGATCCTCCTGCCTCAGCCTCCCAAGTGCTGGGATTACAAGCATGCACCACCACAAGCCGCCCCTCCCCCCAAAAATGAATTTTGAAAAGTAATCTCTTGCCTATAATCCCAGATACTTAGGAGGTTGAGATGGAAGCGTCATGAGTTTGAGACCAGCCTGGACTACATAGAGACATGTCAAAAAAAAAAAAAAGAAAAAAGAAAGAAAGAAAGTTCCCAGTATCAGGAAAAACCCAGAATGAAAGTGAAAACTTCACCAAGAGCAATTCTCAGATGACAGTGCCTGAAAAGAGGCACTTGGCCAGCAGGGCAGCCAAAGCAGCTCAAGCATCTGGAACCTGTTGCCTTGTCCTTGGCAGGGACACCTCTGGAGTTTTCTGCTCCAGCAAGGCTAACCTTTCTGTTAGAAAACAAACCTAAAAACACCCTAGCTGGGCGTGGTAGCTCACACCTGTAATCCCAGCACTCGGGAGGCTGAGGCAAGAGGATTGGTGCGAGTTCGAGACCAGCCTGGGCTACAAAAGTGAGCTGAAGGCCAGCCTGAACTGCATAGTGAGACCCTGTCTCAAAAAAAAAAAAAAAAAAAAAAAACAAAACCCTAGACTCCAGTGAGCTTCTCCACTATCCGTCTGAATTTATATTCAGCTCTTCTTCATTCTCCATTTCGCAGGACACCTGCTCCCTGTCCCTCACTCCCCCTCCAGCTGTCTGTCTGTCTCATTGGTGTCAGTTAAGAATTACTACTGCTTAATTTAATTGAATGAATTTCCCTATATAGAACCCAAGCCATGGCCAGGGCATCAACCACCTCTCCCATTGACCAGAATAAAATTCCTACATAAACCAAAGTTGGGGCTGGGGATTTAGCTCAGCAGCCATAAGCACCTGCCTGACAATAGCAAGGTCCCAAGTTCAAACCCTGGTAGCCACCCCTCAACACATAAACAAAAACAAAAACCAAGCCATACAAAAGTGCCTTAGGAAAAGACGAGATGGCAAGATGAGGCTCCCTAACAAAACCAGGTTACATATTTAGTGGCCCACCAAGGGCCATCGATGTGTAGACCAAGATCATTTGGATCCAATCAATTTATTTATTTATTTATTTATTTATTTATTTATTTATTTTTTGTCTTTTTGAGACAGGGTCTTGCTATGCAGTTCAGGCTGGCCTTGAGCTCACTTTTGTAGCCCAGGGTGGTCTTGAACTCGCACCAATCCTCCTGCCTCAGCCTCCTGAGTGCTGGGATTACAGGCGTGCGCCACCACGCCCGGCTAGATCCAATCAATTTAGTTATAGGTTCTAAAGATAGATCTTGAGGTTCAGAACCAAAACTCTAACTGGTAGATAAAAATTGCTTACACCACTGTCTACAAAGTATTTTTCTTTCTTTCTTTTTTTTTTTTATAAAGTGTTTCTAGCCGGGCGTGGTGGCTCACGCCTGTAATCCCAGCACTCGGGAGGCTGAGGCAGGAGGATTGGTGCAAGTTCGAGACCAGCCTGGGCTACAAAAGTGAGCTCAGGACCAACCTCAACTGCATAGCGAGACCCTGTCTCAAAAAGACAAAAAAAAAAATATAAATAAATAAAGTGTTTCTTTTTTTTTTGTGGGACCAGGGTTCGAACTCACGACCTTGCACTTGCCCAGCAGGCACTTGTGCCTCGGAGCTATCTCCCCAGCCCCAGAATGTTCAGATTTCTTATTTTTCTTTTTTTGTCTTTTTGAGACAGGGTCTCACTGTACAGTTCAGGCTGGCCTTGAGCTCAGTTTTGTAGCCCAGGCTGGTGTCAAACTCTCACCGATCCTCCTGCCGCAGCCTCCCGAGTGCTGGGATTACAGGTGTGCGCCACCATGCCCGGCTATTATAAAGCGTTTCTAATCCTCAGAAAAATGTCTTTCGGCACCTTCAGTCAGTAGGATCTGTTCTTTAAGTCCCCTGCCTCTATTCACTGAGTACTTACTATGCACTAGAAATTTTTTTTTTTTTTTTTGTCTTTTTGAGACAGGGTCTCGCTATGCAGTTGAGGCTGGCCTTGAGCTCACTGTTGTAGCCCAGGCTGGTCTCGAACTTGCACCAATCCTCCTGCCTCAGCCTCCCGAGTGCTGGGATTACAGGCGTGAGCCACCACGCCCGGTTTGCACTAGAAATTTTTGTAGGAACTGAAAACATCATTCCTGTAAGAACAGGATATAAAACAATAATAGCAAGTACAAGGCCTCGAGTGTGATTTCTGGTACCAAAGAAATAAAAGGACAACAGACCTTTTTGTTTTCTGAAACGGGGTCTCACTAAGTTGCCCATACTTGTGATGGCCTCAAGTTTGTGATTTTCCTGCTTCAGCTTCTCAAGTTGCTGCTATTATAGGCATGTGCCGGTACACCAGACTGCACACATCTTCACTATCAGTAAAGATAGTGAAGATCAGGTTGGTGAGATGTAGTCTTGTAGTTGGAAATGTCCCCTGCTGCAGTACTTGTTGAAATTTTTGCATGTGATTGTCCTTACTTATTCCTTAAATGTCTGATAGAATTTATTTATTTTTATTTTTATTTTTTTCTTGTTTCAGAACCTTTATTTGTTTATTCACTCATTTCTCCGCCGGCTCAGCCTGCCCCGAGGGCAGGGCTGGCACAGCATGTGGTGCCGGGGATCGAACCTCGGTCCCTGAAGCCACCCAAGCTTTCCCAAGCAGGTGCTTTAGACCACTGAGCCATCCCACCGGGCCCTGTCTGATAGAATTTAAGTGCCTGTCTGGCAAGTGCAAGGTCATGAGTTTGAACCTTGGTCCTGAAGAAAAGAAAAAAAAAAAAAAAGAAGGGAGAAAAAAAAAAAAAAGACAAAAAAATCAACTATCATATGCTCCTTTCTGTAGACAGTCTGAAATCCACAGCACAAGTTCCAGTAAGTTGTATCTGCATTTTTGTTCAGATACAATATATTTATATATTGCTTATTTTTGGTCCTTTTAAATTTTCTTTTATTTTTTATAGGTTGTTTAATTTCTTTAATTTCATCTGTGACTCACTGGCTGTTTAGGAGGTTGTTATTTAATTTTCATGTGTTTATGTTGTTTTTCTGTTTCTTTTCTCAATAATTTCCAGTTTTATTGCACTATGTTCAGTCTGGGTGTGGTGGCCTGTAATCCCAGCACTCAGGGGGCTGAGGCAGGAGGATCACCCCTAAATTGAGGGCATCCTGTGCTACATAATGAGTCCAGGTCAGTCTCAACTAAATGGCAAGAATCTGTCTAAAAACAAAACAAAACAAAATTACCAGTAAAACTATCTGGGCCTAGAGCCTTCTTTTGAGAAAACAGAGGAGGGGGGATTTCTTTTTCTTTGTTTTATAGCGTCCCACTAACACAGGTCAAACTCAGTGATCCTCCTGCTTTCAGCCTCCCCAGTGCTGGGATTACAGAAGTGCGCCACCACGCCCAGACTCGGTCACAGCATCAAATCCCAGTCCCTGCTCTTGCCTACACAGGCACTTAGTCTGTGGAGCTATCTCGCTGGCCCAAGAGAGGACACTTTTTATTTTTATTTTTTTATTTTTTATTTATTTATTTTTTTTATAACCTTTATTTGCTTATTCACTCATTTTTATGGCTGGCTCAGCCCGCACCCCGATGGCAGGGCTGGCGCAGCATGTGGTGCCGGGGATCGAACCGCGGTCCCTGAAGCCGCCCAAGCTTTCCCAAGCAGGCGCTTTAGACCACTGAGCCATCCTGCTGGGCCAACTTTTTATTTTTATTTAATTCATTTATTTATTTTGTCTTTTTGCGACAGGGTCTCACTATACAGTTCAGGCTGGCCTTGAGCTCACTTTTGTAGCCCAGGCTGGTCTTGAACTCACACCGATCCTCCTGCTTCAGCCTCCCAAGTGCTGGGATTACAGGCATGCACCACCACACCCAGCTACTTTTTAAAAATTTTTCTTTGTCTTTTTTTTTTTGTGTGTGTGTGTGTCATGTCTTTTTAGGCTCTTCTCAGTTGTGAGACTTTCTCAGACCTGACTTGAGGCCGATGACCTTCCCATGTGTGAGGAGTACTGGTTGTGTGTTTTGTAGAATGCTGTACTATTTGAATTTGAATGATGTTTTCCTTGTGATAAGACTGGGGCGAAGGGTAAGTGAGAAGGCAACAGAGGTAAAGTGCTATTTTTAATCTCACCATATCAACAGTGTACGCTAACACTATAATTTATGACTGCTAATGTTTATCATCTGGCTGGAATAATGCTCCAGTTCGTTTTCGCCATTGTAACGTTCTTTCCCTATCTATACATACTACACTCTTTTTTTTTTTTTTTTTTTTTTTTTTTTTTTTTTTTTTTTTTTTTTTTGGTCTTTTTTGAGACAGGGTCTCGCTATGCAGTTGAGGCTGGTCCTGAGCTCACTTTTGTAGCCCAGGTTGGTCTCAAACTCGCACCAATCCTCCTGCCTCAGCCTCCTGAGTGCTGGGATTACAGGTGTGCGCCACCACTCCCGGCTCATACTACACTCTTTGAAAGAAAGTTGCTATATGCAAACCTGACCTAAGGGCAAGGAAGATACATTCCTCCTCTTGTGTGTGTGGGGTGTGTGAGTACTGGGGACTGACTCCAGGGCCTTTTCACTGACCTACATTCCCAGCCCTTTTTCCTTTGCTTATCTTTTTTCCTTTCCTTTCTCTTTCTTTTGAGATAGGATCTCTCAGTACAGTTCATTGAGGGTTTTTTTTTTTTCCAGAACTGGGAATGGAACTCAGGACCTTGCACTTGCCAGGCAGACACTTGTACCCCTGAGCTATCTCCCTGGCCCTTCTCAGTACAATTCGGGCTGGCCTTGAACAGCTCACTATGTATCAACCCAGGTTAGCCTCAAACGTAGGGTGAGCTTTCTGCCTCAGCCTCCCAAGTGCTGGGATCACAGAAACCACCATGCCTGGCTTTATTTGGAGATAGGATCTTGCTAAATTGTCCAGGCTTCACTCAGGATGAAGCTCAGAGATAATAGAGCCTGCTTGGCAAGTGAGTTTGATTCCTAGTACAAAAAGGGGGTGGGCAGCAGGGAGATAGCTCTGTGGCACAAGTGCCTGCCTGGCGAGTGCAAGTGGTGAGTTTGAACTCCTGTCCCGCCAAAACAAAACAAAAACAAACAAACAAAAGATTGCCTGGGCTGAACTCTAACTGGCTCTCCTGCCTCAGCTGGAATTATAGGTGTGGACTCCACACCTGACTATATTCCCCCTCCTTGGGAGCAGAGTACCTTCATAAATTACTTAGAATTCTTCACAGGAAGCCGGGTGTGGTGGCGCACACCTGTAATCCCAGCACTCGGGAGGCTGAGGCAGGAGGATTGGTGCGAGTTTGAGACCAGCCTGGGCTGCAAAAGTGAGCTCAAGGCCAGTCTGAACTGCACAGCAAGACCCTGTCTCAAAAAGACAAAAAAAACACAAATTCTTCACAGGAGTGAATCTGAATTTTCTCAAGCTGAACTACACTTTGAAGTTGCTAGAATAGTTCACTTGAAGAATGCACAGTATGATAAAGGCTTGAGAAAGCAGTCAGGGAAAGAGAAAACAGAGGAGGGAGAACCAGATAGCAGACTTTTATAGAAATGTGAGGCATAAGTGAGAGGTGCCTTGACAAGAGGGGATTTGGAAGTAGGAAACAAAGAGTCGAATTTGAGAAACATAACCATTTCTTTATATCTTTCTGCCTAAATTAGAGAATTGATAAATTTTAGCACTTGATGCAACACTGAACTGCTTCTCAGAATCTACTCTGCCCTAGGTAGAAAGCATTCCTTGTACCTGAGCCCAGTGGTGGAAAGGGATAATATTTCCACTGTGACTTAGACTTCCAGCCTCCAAGACCCATGCTAGGAACTGGTGCCAACCATCTATCCTTTGGTTTCAAGTTTAACTTCACAACCAGCTTTTCTAACACACTGTTGATATTTGTCCTTTATAATGGAGATGTGGTTTCACAGGGCATCACAAAGGTGATTAAATTCTGTAAAGAAATAGTGTGGGCCGCCGGGCGTGGTGGCGCACGCCTGTAATCCCAGCACTCGGGAGGCTGAGGCAGGAGGATTGGTGCAAGTTCGAGACCAGCCTGGGCTACAAAAGTGAGTCCAGGACCAGCCTCAACTGCATAGCGAGACCCTGTCTCAAAAAGGCAAAAAAAAAAAAAAAAAAAAAAAAAAAGAAATAGTGTGGGGGAGCTCTTGTCTTAATTTATGAATTGAAAAGGTAACTATGATAGAAGAAACATGGGATTTGGAGTCAAAAGACCCGAGTTGTTTTTTTGTTTTGTTTTGTTTTGTTTTTCTTTTTTTGAGACAGGGTCTCACTATGCAGCTCAGGCTGGCCTTAAGCACACTTTTGTAGCCCAGGCTGGTCTCGAACTCACACTGATCCTCCTACCTTAGCCTCCCAAGTGCTGGGATTACAGGCGTGCGCCACCACGCCCGGCAAAAGACCCGAGTTTTTTTTTTATTTTTTTATTTTTTGGGAAACCGGGGATCGAACTCAGGACCTTACACTTGCCAGGCAGGCGCTTGTGCCCCTGACCTATCTCCCCAGCACTCTGAGTTGTTTTTTTTTTTTTTTTTCTTCTTTGCAAAGT
>PVJA010037748.1:5600-20193 GCA_004027025.1 Myocastor coypus | reverse complement strand
AAGAAGAAGAAGAAGAAGAAGAAGAAGAAGAAGAAGAAGAAGAAGAAGAAGAAGAAGAAAGGATGTTATGTTTTGATCTTATATGTAGAAATCCTAAGGTCTCCAAACCAAAAAAATCTACTAGAAAAAATTCAGTAAAGTAGCAAGATACAAACCCCACACACAAAAATTAGTGGCATTTTTACATACTAATAGTGTCTAATCTGAAAGGTAAGCCATGAAAGCAATTTTGTTTACAATATGATCAAATGGAATAAATATTTAGGAGTTAGCCAAGCAGATGAAATATCTATATGTTGAAAACTACAAAGTAGTTATGAAAAAGCAAATTTTATTTTTTGAGGGAAGGTTTCATTATCTAACTCAGGCTGGCCTCAAATTAAGTCAATCCTCTTGTTTCAGCCTCCTGAGTAATGGGATGAACCACCATGCCTGGCATGAAAGAATTTTTAGAAGACAAAAACAAATGAAAAGAAGGGCCAGAGAGATAGCTCAGTAGAATAAGAGCCTGCCTGGCAAGTGTAAGGTCTTGAGTTCAATCCTTGGTACTGAAAAAAAAAATACACAAAAATAAATGAAAAGAGCAGTGAAAGATGAATCTATCTTTTCTGTTATGTCATCTGTGGTATTTTGTTTATAGCAATAGGAGAGGGACTACGGCACCACCCACACTATCCCCTTTCCACATCTCAGCAGTGAGGAGCTGAAACTCGTTTTTAGACTGATGGGGCATAGGCACCTGGCATTCCTGGATGCTAGCAGGTGAGACTTGCAGGTCCTGGGCTGCATCTGGACCCTCGTGGTGGGCACCATCTCTTCCCTCTGCAGCCAGGACTGCTCCACTTGGTGTTCCTGCCCACTCGATCTGTTCCATTATAACATCATAACTGGGGTCCTAAGAGGACTTGTATTATAAAAATTTTGTGAGAAAACGGATATTCCAGTAGGGAAACTTAATGAGGGCTAAGTTGCTAAGTCGATATACTTTTGTTGTTGTTACAGTATTTCAACAACAAAAGCAATTAAAAACATCTATCATACATAAAGGGCTGGGACTAATGAGTACATGGGTGCTGATTATTCAGAACTGAGACAATAGCACTGACATTTTTTCTTCATTACTTCTCTGTTTTCTGAACACAGGATCATTCCACACCAGTGAATTAGCCCATCTCTGCCTACACCATAGTGGGAGATATCTCGATGGAAAGGAAGATTGCACTGGGGGAGCTGTTTTGTGGAACCAATCTTAGGTTCTTCATAGAGGTTCAAGGTTGCCTTCATGTGACTACTGCCCTCATTTGAGGGACAAAGCATAGGTGGCCACTGTGGTGGCCCTGTGCTGACAGAACCTACCTCTGCCAGCTTTTGCATATCAGCAAAATGAAGTAGAGGAAGTGTCTCAGAACTGGTTTTGGAGGATGAGTTGGTGGTCTTGTGCAAGGGACGAACTGGGGAGGAGAGAGGGAGAAGCGCCTCAGGCCGATGACATTGGTAGGGAGGTGTGATGGCCCATGGTCCACCGTGGGAACCAGAGGTGATGATAGCGGGGTAAGAGGCAGGGGTTCAAGTGAAAAATAACTCCAGCAAGATGATTCCACCACCTGGCAGTGTGAGCAATGAATTGGTTGATTGGTTGGTTGTGGTTTTTTGTTGTTGTTGTTGTTGTTTGTTTGTTTGTTTGTTTGTTTTTGAGATAGGGTCTGGCTAGGTAGTCCAGGCTGCCTGCTCTCAAATCCACAGTGACTCTTCTGCCACCAAATGCTGGGATTACAGGTGGGTATCTCCATGCCTGACTTAACTATTGTATCTCTAAGCTGAAGATGCCCACAACTTATTTAAGCATCATCACACTCAGCTTTACAGCATGGGATTTAGATTTTTTTAAGTCAATAATTTTCCTTTTTTTAAATTTGTGAATCATTTATGAGATGCTGTTTCCCCAGATGATTGCAGATAAATTAAAAAGAAATGACTCAATATAATCTTAAAATAATACAGTTGAAGCATAATGTTTTTTTATTTAAAAAAAATGATGGTTTCCTATCAATGGGGTTATACTGTCTGTGTTCTCATTAGAGCTCAAGGATAGAACAATTTTCTCGTCACATCCTATTGATTTAGTTTTTTTGGTCTTCCTAAATTTAGAGATTCCTACTGCACAATAAACACTGGGAAGGGCCTGGCCGGATGGCTCAGTGGTCTAAAGCGCCTGCTTGGGAAAGTTTGGGTGGCTTCAGGGACCATGGTTTGATCCCTGGCACCACATGCTGCGCCAGCCCTCCCCTCAGGGTGGGATGAGCCGGCCATAAAAAAAATGAGTGAATAAACAAACAAAAGTTCTGAAACAGGGGCCTGGCGGGATGGCTCAGTGGCCTAAAGCGCCTGTTTGGGAAAGCTTGGGCGGCTTCAGGGACCGCGGTTCAATCCCTGGCACCACGGTTCAATCCCCGGCACCACATGCTGCGCCAGCCCTGCCCTCAGGGTGGGCTGAGCCGGCCATAAAAATGAGTGAATAAACAAACAAAGGTTCTGAAACAATAAATAAATAAAATTAAAAAATTTTTTTAAAAAGTTCTGAAACAAGAAAAATAAAATAAAATAAACACTGGGAATGGTGGGAAATATTGCTCTTTCAGATGGATCTGTGCAGTGGGATTGAACAGAAACAGAAATTATAGAAGATTCTCAGGGACAGCCACATTCAGCACTTGGTCAGAAGCAAAGTGAACAAGAAACCACACAGAGCTGCGGAGTCAGGTGTGTCAGCCTGGGGGTGGGGGCGTGGAGCTGGGGATGGACTTGCCTGCACTCTGCTTGAACTCAGTTCACATATTTTCTATGGTAAACTTTGGATGTGACTTTAAAATATGAATAATAGTATGCTGCTGATTTCTTTCTCTGATAATAAAAAAAATCATCTGACTTGGAAAAGAATCAAATACATAAGAACCAAGCCATCTGTATAATTGGGATTGAAGTAATTTTTCTACCCAGTTCTAAATCTGTGTTGTTCGTCCATCTTCTGTAGCCAAGTTGCTTAAGACAAACTAGAGTCCATCTGGCTGTTGGCTTTGATAGCTAACCTGCTCTTCACTCTGATTGTGCTTGGATTTTATCTTTATCCTTTAAAAAAAAATGCTGGGAAGGAAGCCCAAACTGTTTTGGAAATGTCCATGATCAATATATCCTACAGTTTGCACTAATCCTCATGGCTAGCTGCATTTGCTGACGCCTGAGCTGAGTGATCTACTACTAAGATGTCCTTCCGCTCTGAAACTCCACTCTGATATATGTATAAGCAATTAAACAAGAGAGACTTATTTCATGAGTGCTTATTAGAGTCATCCGTGGATTCTACCTTTATCCAATGATAGAAATTTTTAGCTATTCTTTTGTCAAGGTGTATTTTTGTGCTATGTAACCTGTTCAAAATGTATTATCATCTTCCTTCTACTTTCCTGAAATTAATGCTGTTGTGTCTGTTTTCCATAACCTAGGCCTTTGCATATGCTGCTCCCTCCATTGGAACGCCTTTCTTACCTCCTCCAGGCCTGCTCCTCCAGGGTCCAAATCATCTCCTCCTCCTCTCCCATGCTATTTCCTCTGGGTCCCAGGACCGACCCATGCATCAGTCCTACAACACTGCTGATCCTCTGAGGCTGGTGTTCTCCATTGCTGTGTATTTATCTTAGTACATTACAGGACACAGGTTACTCACAGCCTACTCACTGGCTGAGTGTTGGAAGGTCTGCATAAAGAGGGAGAAATGTAGACCTCTGGACTTGGAAGGAGAGGTAACATGGGCCTTCTTGATAGTTGGATGCATTGCCATAAGGACTGCAATTGTGTGGACAAAAGGTGAGTGCTACCTCAGAAATCATGGCAGCCGTTAATGGCTGTCTTTGTCAGTTTGTGTTGCTATTGCAGGATGCTACAGATTTGGTGGTCTAAGTGACAGAATGTATTTCTTGTGGTTAGAGAGTCTGGGGAGACTGAGATCAAGGTGCTGGCAGATCTGGAAGCTCCTGGTGTGTCTTGCAGTGTCTTTACATGTCTGATAGTAGAGAAATGAAAGCAGGTTTCTCTCATAAGTATCTCTTTGTGTGAGAGCATGAACGCTGTTCTAGAGACCTCTACCCTCATATGATTTCCTCCAAAGCCCTACCTTCTAGCTCCAACACATTGCAGGTTATGATTTCAACAGGAATTCGGGGAGAGAGACACACCTAGGCTATAAGCATAGCTAGCAATGAGCTTCTTTGGTGTGATAGCCACTGTTCCAAGGAAGTACCGTCTGAGAGTTCATGCTCAAAACAGTACTATGAGGGAGGCAGTGTGGGACTCTTCTTCCGGTGGAGGAGCCACAGGCTCAGAGGCGGAGGACTCTGAGTAGGGTAACAGCTGAGTAGACTGTCAGACAGACTCCAGGGTGTACTCCTAACTACCATGGAGCAAAGAATCCCCAAATGCTGGTTGTGTGCTTAGGACTAGGTTGCTTAGTAACCATTAAACATTTAGAATGTGTTGTTTAGCCAGTGGCACCACTAAGTTGCCTTTTTCCTATAAATGTTGATTTCTGTAGCAACTGTGTACTCTTGTGGCCAAATATAAACCTGAATTACTCTTAGAGTTTTGGAATCAGCTCTCGACCACTGCTTATGTAACTGGGAGGTAGTAAGTGTATTCACAGTTGAGGCACTACCCATACCATTCTTGCGAGAATATTGGAACATTCTTACAGTGCTCAGATAATTTACAAATGTCTTAAATGTCAATAGGTTCAAAACCGTAGTGATGTAAAATGAATCTGCCCATGTTTATATCTTTATATTAGAGAGGGAAAGACATAATTTTTGCAAAATTGTGAAACCGCTTCATTTATTGAATAAAGCTCCAAACCTGCCAGGTTTTTCTGGTCATAAAAGTTTTTATTTTGGCTTGATTTACTTTTTCTGGCATTTCAAAGAGTTTTGATTTTCTTACAAAGTATGTGACACTGGTTACATGATAGCAAGATGCTCACCCTGCACTGTTTTGATTAAATGTCTGGGAATAAGTTAGAGTGGTGATGGTGTCGCTTTCCAGATGTGGATGCCTGGGCTCCGAGTTTTGTTTTTGTGATTATGAAGTTTGGGGTGTGCAGGATGAGTGTTTTTTTCAAAGTTGGGTGGGAAAACTGAGACTACCAATTTCCCAGGTGGTTGCATCTTTTTTGGGGGGTAGGAGGGAAAGTGGGAAGGACACATGTGGAAAGATCATATAAGGTGACAGTCACCTCTAATGTCACCTTCAGAGCACCTTCCTCCGTGCCTGCCTAGGTCATACTCCACTCCATAAGGTACCCACAGGCAGGTCAATGTTATGAGTAAGTTGTTTTCCTCAAAAAATTGGCCGAAGTCCTGAACCTCGACACCTGTGAATACTATTTTATGTGGAAGCACAGTTTTTGCAGATGTAATCAAATTAAGACAAGATAATATGGCTAATGTCTCTATAAGATGAGGGAAATTTGGACACACACATACACACATACACAAACATGAGCTGGTGACCATGAGGATGGGAGGGAATAGGTTATACTGCCACAAGCCAAGGAATCCCAGGGGCTACAGGGCACTGGGAGGGCAAAGCTGTGAAACACTGATTTAGATGAGCATTCTCATCCCTGTACACCCTTGTTTCTCAGGCCACAACTAATGAGGCCAGTGGTTGGTGTCTGACCAAAAGGGAGGTATGATCTGAGCTCTGAAGTACAAGAATTCTGACCAGCAGAAACATCATATACAGAAAAGATTATGCTCTGACTCAATCAAATCATCTCTACTGGAGAATCTGAATGCAAGGATTTGTACGACGTTGAAGGACAGGTGAGGGGCATGGGAATGGGGAGAAGGCCATGAGCAATGCCCAAAGCAAGAGAGGAGGAGGTAGGAAGGGGGCAGGAGCTATGCAGAAAAGCAGGAGGGCAGGTGTCAAGCTGGAGTGTGGGGCTACTTAGGTCACCCTATGGTCCCGGTGCTGCCAAAGCTTTGCAGAATCTGTGTCAGGGAAAGAGGATGTCCTTCCTGTGCAGCCTCATTACTCTGGGTGGTCTGGAGCTGACAGCTTGAGTGTCCCCTGGGAGCTTGTTAGAAGTGCAGAACATTGGGGCCCACCTTCAGCCTCCTAGCTCAGGACCTGCACTTGTACAAGATCCCCAGGTGACTCATCAACTTATTAAAGTTGATAGGTGTAGCCTAAGGCCTAGATGAGTGTCTCCTGGTATCATTTCCTGGGCTGCCTTACTGCCATTTCTTCCTGTAGAAGTTAATGAGGAATCTGAGTGGATCTGTTTCTTTCAGAGATCCCTGTGGGGAGCAGAAATAATTTTCCGTATAAGAGCTCAATAAAATTGGAGAGATTTTGAGAATGAGTCTGGGTGCTGGGGGTTGCTGGGAGCTGCCTATGCCCGTTTATTCTGGCTGGGATGCCTTCAGCCACATGAGTTTCACAGAGGCAATGCTTTATTGGTTTCTCTGATTCCATGATTCTCAAAGTGTGGCCTTTGTTCTTTTTTTTTTTTTTTGCCATTTAAAAAAACTTTCTTTCTTCTTTCTTTCTTTCTTTCTTTCATTCTTTTCTTTCTGTCTTTCTTTCTTTCTTTCCTTCCTTCCTTCCTTCCTTCCTTCCTTCCTTCCTTCCTTTCTTTCTTTCTGTTATGGCTGGCTCAGCCTGCCTTAGGGATGGGGCTGGCACAGCATGTGGTGCTGGGGATTGAACTGTGGTCCCTGTGGTTGCCTAAGCAGGTGCTTTAGACCACTAAACTATCTTGCCAGCCTGCAGAGTGTCCTTTGGACAAGAAGTTTCAGCATTATCCAGGAGTTATGGTGTGTATCTAGGTGTCCCCACAAAGCCTGGGGCAGCTTCTAGAGTTTGTGACTAATTGATGATCCAGTGCTGGGATTATGGGTGTGAATGCTACACTTGCCCTGGGGCATATAATCTGCATACATATGTGAAGAGGGGAGAGAGGCTTTCTAGCTGCTGCAGCTGTGGCTCTTCCTTTTGCTCTTTGCTGTTTTCCACAGCTGTGAACTGCTGCCTTCTGCCATGTGCCACTCTGCCTTGGAGTCAGCCTAGTATGGACTAAAACCTCCACAAACTGTGAGCTAAATCAACCTTTCCATCCTTAATTTTGGGTGTCAGGTATTTTGTTGCAGCAATGAGTGAAAAGTAACTGAGATAACAGGGAAAATTCCAGAAATGCATATTCCCAGGCCCCATGCAGATCTATAGAACCAGAAACTGCAGGGCAGAACTCCACATTCTGAGCTTTAAGGAGCCCACTGGGTGATTTCGAAGCATGGTAATGTTTGAAAATCACGGCTCTGGTTCATTGGTGCCTCACCATGGATGCTGTCATCTTTAGAACTATTTGGCAAGTGACTGGGTGTGTGACATGTAATCCTTGGTATATCTGTGGGTAGCTGTATAGTAAGAATCTCAAGAATGGATAAACAAGTTCGATGCAGGAATATAACAATGAAGTGGATGGCTTAGAGCTACAGGCAAAGTGTTGAAAGTCAGAAGGTGGACACAAAAGGGCTTACACTGCAGGATTCCATGTGTGCGCAGCACAAAGACTGGAAAAAGTCCCGTATGCCCCACCTGTGGCCCTGCGCTTCCCTGCCTAAACCCTACTGAAGCTTCCATTCTGCGCTTGAGGGTACCTTTTCCAGGGCCTTGTCACATCATTTGGAAGTCCCCCAGACTTCCAAATGCTGGGTCACAGGCATGAGTGGCTCGGCGGGGAGGTGTGGGGGTAGGTAATACTGGCTGTGAATGCAAAGCAACGGCATATTCTTTTTATTGTTTTCATTTCAAATTATTTTTATTATAATTTTCTATTATTTTGAAGAGTAAAAACAAGAGCAAGAAAAAAACAAAGACAGAAAGAGGGAAGCATAACAATACATATTTTACAGATTTTCAAAACAAGAATAGCTGATTAACAATGTTTAACATATTATCCACTTTTAGGACCAGGCATGGTAGGACACACCTGTAATCCCAGCACGTGGGAGGCTGAGGCAGGAGGATCAGTGCGAGTTTGAGATCAGCCTGGGCTACAAAGTGAACTCAAGGCCAGCCTGAACTGCATAATGAGATCCTGTCTTGAAAAGACAAAAATAAATAAATAAATCTACTTTTATTGTCAAATCTGCTGCTCAGATTAACAGATATGGTCATGCAAGATAGAACATATGATTGAATATTACCACATGCTTTCAAGAAATCTTAAATTTTTATTCTGTCTCTCTTTTTCTTTTATTACCTTTTTAAAAAAATTTACTTTAAAGAGAATATACTAATTATTTATATGACATTAAAAATGGTACACATTTCGAAGACCAAGATGACAGGTATTTTAAGCATGGTTTTAGTATTACACATTGCTGCTCTCTCTGTATCAGCATACAGAGTTAGTCAGGGTGAGAATTCTATCCATTAACTGCTATTTTCAAAAAATGGATGGAAATTCTTAGAAATAATTTCCCTACCATCTTGTATATACACATGTATGATTTTGCCTCTGCCTCATTTTCTATCTTTTCTCTTTATATATTCTCATAAGAAACATCACATTAAGCCGGGCGTGGTGGCGCACACCTGTAATCCCAGCACTTGGGAGGCTGAGGCAGGAGGATTGGTGAGAGTTCGAGACCAGCCTGGGCTACAAAACTGAGCTCAGGGCCAGCCTGAAGTGTACAGCCAGACCCTGTCTCAAAAAGACGACAAAAGAAAAAAAGAAAAAAGAAAAAAGAAATATCGCATTACACATTTGCCATTAGTGCACTTTCTGCATTTACTATCCTTCCATAAAAATTGTAGGAACTAATCACTTCTTAGCCTTTTAGCTAAGATGAAATGTGGTAAAAAGTGTAAGATCTACTAGTAGGTATTATACAATGTTTGAATTCTGATGTGACGAATTTCCTACAGCATTTTTTTTTTTTTTTGTCTTTTTGGGACAGGGTGTCACTATGCAATTCAGGCTGGCCTTGAGCTCACTTTTGTAGCCCAGGCTGGTCTCGAACTCGCACTGATCCTCCTGCCTCAGCCTCCCGAGTGCTGGGATTACAGGCGTGTGCCACCATGCCCGGCTTCCTACAGCATTTTAAAAGTAGTTTATAGTCTGGGATTTGGATTCAATCTCTGGTTTTCAGTGCATGAAATCAGGAGCATTAATAACAAATGATGCTGTATGAAGTTATTTATAAAGCCTCACTTTGAACAGAATATTGATGATTAAAAATGATTTGAGATCAAAAAGTGCTTTATAGTACATCTCAGTAGTGTGTCAGGGAAAACCCAGATAATACAGCCTATTTTTTGGTCAGTGAACGACCTACCCAGGTTGTTTTCTTAAGTCTTACCATCTTCTTTCCCACCACGGTGAATCTCTTTAATCACCTATAGACTTGCAGGCAGGTGGTTTTTCTTGGCTCATTCTAGGACGCACAGCAAGCTGCAAAGCACGTGCTGCTCTGTGAAGTTCCAGGAAACGTGGCTGCACAGAGGACTAAAACACCATACCTTGCATCATTCTTCCCTTTTGTGGTCTGCACAAAGGATCAAAACATAGCTACAAAAGTTTAAGGGTGATATTTTCACCTTCCAACTTACCTGCTTTGAAAATGCAGCTTAACGCAGCAGTCTGAAGATCGCTGGGCAGGAGTCAGAGGACTCAGGCTATACCAGGATTAGTTTAGGACTTCTGTGGGCCTCTTTAGGATTAGAAAAGAAAAGCTGAGCTTGGTGTTCCTTTATTGCCCTCCAATTTTATTTTAATTGCATATGTAAGCTCATCACTGCTTTGAGAAGCCTCGAGCATATGAGGCTTAGAATGTCCTCCCAAGCATGGTTTCATCACGCTCCGCTTCAGTGTTGATGTCAGTCTCATAGAATTATATGATATGGAAGGCACTTCGATATTTTTTAACCAATCCTTTGTTTCATAATTAATGAAACAAAGGCACAGAGAGTCTGTGACTATTAACGGATTTGTTCTCTAAGAAAGCGACAGATAAAGCAAAACACCCAGAGCCCTCTCGGATGGCTTGTTCTAGCTCTGAAGTACCTGATGTACTCCCATCAATCAGGAGAGGAACAGAGCGCCGGCTCATCCCTAGCACCAGTGCTCGTAATTACACAAAGCAGTCAGCATTGATTCCCCGGCACACACTCAGGTGGCAGGTAATTGCGTTTCAGCTTCCCTCCCTCACATAAAAATCAATTTCCAGTAGGTTGTTGACCTAAATATGAAAGGTAAGGCAGTAAAGCCTTTAGAAGAAGACATATGGAAAATATTAATATTTGTGGGGTTAAAAACTTTTTTACATAACATATAAATTAAAAGACTGGGCTGCATTAAGATTCTGAGTTATCACTGATAGATGAGAGAGACAGAGAGCCACAGAATAGGAAAAGATGTTTTCAATATTTATGTTTGTTAAAATATTGTATCCAAGTACACAGAGAACTTCTGGAAATTGATAAGAAATTGGACAATTGTGTAGATGACTCCTTTCTTTCTTTTCTTTTTTTTTTTTTTTTAAGAATTTTTTCTTGTTTCAGAACTTCTGTTTATTTATTTTTATGGCCGGCTCAGCCTGCCCTGAGGGCAGGGCTGGCGCAGCATATGGTGCCGGGGATCGAACCATGGTCCCTGCAGCCGCCTAAGCTTTCCTAAGCAGGCGCTTTAGACCACTGAGCCATCCTGCCAGGCCCCCTCTTTTTTTTTAATGGCTAGCTCAGCCTGCCCTGGGTGTGGGGCTGGCTCAGCATGTGGTGCTGGGGATCAAAGTGTGGTCCCTGCAGTTGCCTAAACTTGCCTAAGCAGGTGCTTTAGACCGCTGAGCTATCTTGCTGGCCCTGGACAGTTGTGTAGAGCAGGCTGTCCCTGCTTTCAACTCACTCCAAAAGCAGCTTCCATGCTGTGCCTTTCCCTGAGTGAGTCATCTTCTCAATCAGTAGTTTGTTCCAGTTAGAGGACAAATGTTGGGCACACAAACTCATTCAAAGCAGCAACCCCCACTACATGGTACAATCTGATAAATCTTTTTTTTTTTTTTTTTTGTCTTTTTGAGACAGGGTCTCGCTATGCAGTTGAGGCTAGCCTTGAGCTCACTTTTGTAGCCCAGGCTGGTCTCGAACTCGCACCAATCCTCCCGCCTCAGCCTCCCGAGTGCTGGGATTACAGGCGTGAGCCACCACGCCCGGCTCAATCTGATAAATCTTGCTAATAAAAATCACCAGCTATAAACTGTAAGATTACAACAGGGTGGCATGAGCATATGATGTGTCTAAGCTGTAGCAGAGAAAACTATGCTACACCATCCAACAAATAGCACCACTCCCTCACCAGGTCACTATAACAGGAGGGGCATCCAATGCTGGGCACAGCAGTGACCACCAGCCTGTCAGCACCTCTGACCACCAGGTGACCATGTCAGGAGCTCAGCAGGTGAAAAGGGTTGACCGACCTTCCCCAGTTCCCACTCAGCTTGATTTCCTGCTTGGTGTGTTCTCTGCAAACCACCTGCTATCCAGACTCTGGCTTCAACTATCCCCACACACCTCAGAGAAGCTGTGCCTGGCCTGTAGCCATATCTGGCCACACCTGGTGGCCTTTCTCATCCCTGTGGACTCTCTTCCTTGGCTCTACATTCTGCTGTTCTGAATCTTGCAGCCACCATTAATTCTCTTAGCTGTCCTGTCACCTATTTATTATGTGTGAAGTGTAATGTGTGACTCGAGTGCTAGAGATATTAGTGGTTAAGATGAAAATAAAAGAACCTGGGGGAAAAAAAAGAACCTGGGATTGCCCGGTTCACTGACTATTGAGTGAATCTTAAGCTCTTGGCTACATAAGGCAGATGGAATTGATGTAGTTTGGGAATTTGTTATTCAGTGAATTCATTAAAAAAATCATACCAGAAATTAAACTCAGGACCTTGTGTTTTCCAGGGAGTTACTTGTGCCACTGAATTCTATCCAGTCCTTATTCAATAAATTCTGAAATTGTAGAAAGACCCAAGGCTGGGGCCTGGCAGGATGGCTCAGTGGTCTAAAGCGCCTGCAGGCGGCTGCAGGGACCTCGGTTCGATCCCCGGCACCACATGCTGCGCCAGCCCGGAGGGCAGGCTGAGCCAGCCATAAAAATAAATAAATAAATAAATAAATTAAATTAAATAAAAAAAAAAAAAAGAAAGACCCAAGGCTGTCCAGTCTATGTTAATGGCATAGCTTGCTCGGGACAAGACTTATATAGGAAAAAGGGTAAGGAATTGAGTGGGTGTGCTGCAGTTTGTCCAAAATGGGCAATGCCAGGCACTTGTTCTAGGCTTTGCAATCATTGTTATGGGATAACACCAATGTAAATAGATTATTGATTGATTTCCAGGCTTTTTATTAAGTGTGAGTCAAGCAGAATTTATCCATTAGAGACATAAAGTCTTATTGCTGATACAGATAGGTGAACAAATTTATTCATGTGTATAATTATTACAAGATATATTGGTAGAGAAGTGAACAGTTTTTTGCTTGTTTGTTTGTTTGTTTGTTTGTTTGAGACAGGGTCTCACTATACAGCTCAGGCTGGCCTTGAGTTCACTTTGTAGCCCAGGCTGATCTCAGACTCACAAAAATCCTCCTGCCTCAGCCTGCTGAATGCTGGGATTCTGGGATTATAGGCGTGAGTCACCTCGCCTGACTGGCAACAGTTTTTAGGATGATGCTTTAATCAAAAGCAGACTGAGAGGAGGAAATAGACAAGGGTAGTATTCTGGAAGGATTAAAGAACAAATGGTCATGGGTTATAAAAGGGGTGCAGTGTTTAATTTAACCATGAAAATTTTCAATGTGCCTGAAATTACATGGTTTCTCAGCCATTTGAAAGGATGATAAAAATCTTGAGCTGGCCACTTAATTGTGTGTGTGTGTGTGTGTGTGTGTGTGTGTGTGTGTGTGATGTACCTTGATCCATTTGGGTTGGCATAACAAGATGCCTTAGACTCAATACCACACAAACAACAGAAATTTAGTTTCTATAATTTTAGAGGCCAGGGGCCCAGCAGGATGGTTCAGTGGTCTAAAGCGCCTGCTTGGGAAAGCTTGGGTGGCTTCGGGGACCACAGTTCGATCCCCAGCACCACATGCTGCGCCAGCCCTGTCTTTGGGGTGGGCTGAGCCAGCCATTAAAAAAAGAAATGAGTGAATAAACAAAGGTTCTGAAACAAGAAAAAATAAATAAATAAATAGATAAATAAATAAATAAATAAATAAATAAATAAATAATTTTAGAGGCCAGAGGTCTCCAGCAGATTGCCAGTCTGGTGGGACACGCCCCCAGCCTCATAGCTGGCATGTTCTCCTGGTGTCCATAGATGGTGGAAAGGACAAGCAAGCTTCCTCGGGCCTGGTTTACAAGGGTGCTGATCACACTCACGAGGCTTGGCACCCATGATCGGGTCACCACCCACCCTCTCTACCATGAACAAAAGCCCCAGCTCTGGCCTGTCACAGTGGGGAATAAGTTTGCACATAGGAATTTGAAAGGATGCAGCCTTAGGAGACACAAAGGGGAGACAGTTTTCAACATTCCTTAATGAGTTTATAGCTGAAAAGCTGAGAGCATCATCCAGCCCATTACTGAACACAGGGTGGGTGCAGCGGAGAGGGCCTGTGGAATGAGCCTGTGTCAGCCCCGGGTAGTGGCAGCTGCACAGCCCTCTGTGAGGGACAGAGTAAGCTCATCGCATGTTTTACTGGAAACTCCAGGGTTTATCCAGCTGATGGAAGGCTTGGTTGTTCTCATCTCCTGATGTCACCACTGTCTCCTGGGCAAGAGTCCCCCATAATGTACTACTTGTTTACTTAATTCCATTCATAGATGAAAAGGCCATATGTATAGGCACCAATTCTATGTGATAGATATGAACATTATGTACTGTAGACATGTACAAATAAAAGAACTCCAAAAATCAAAAATATAAATATGTCTGGGAATTATCCTGGCTTTGTTGTTAATGCTTTTTAATTTTACTAAATTCTTCTTTTTTATTTATTTAGTACAGGGTCTACAGGGTCTCACTACACACATGGGACTCACAGTGATTCTCTTGTTTTCAGCCTCTCAAGCACTGGGATTACAGGTGTGCACCACCATGCCCAGTCTTGAATTCTGCTTTGAAAACTGGTTGAACCTCACCTTCTTAAAACAAATGTGTAAGTTGTTATTATTCTACTTTGTCAGTTATATCATGTTTTTAATTATCTTTTTTAGATGTTCTATATTCTTACTGATATTTTGGTCTGTGTGCTCTAGATTTTTTAAAAATTGTGTTAAAGTTTTCTGTTATTATTGTTGATTTGTGTGCTTTTTTTTTTTTTTTTTTTTTTTTTTTTTTTTTTTTTTTTTTTTTTTTTTTTTTTTTTTTTTTTTTTTTTTTTTTTTTTTTTTTTTTTTTTTTTTTTTTTTTTTTTTTTTTTTTTTTTTTTTTTTTTTTTTTTTTTTTTTTTTTTTTTTTTTTTTTTTTTTTTTTTTTTT
>PVJA010037747.1:0-20178 GCA_004027025.1 Myocastor coypus | reverse complement strand
TCAATCCCCAGTGTTATTATAAGGACAATTTTTAAACTTACAACTAGAAAATGGATTCAGGGATGGATGAAAATAAACCATCCAGTTTCCATAATTAGAAAGGAACAAAACCCCATTTAGCCTTGGAGTTATCAGCACCAGCTGTAGCTTGTAGGATAAATGTAACTCATCAGGACCTTGTAGCTTATTAGCTTGCTTCGAAGACTTATCACCTAGATATGGCTCCCAGCTTAATCTTAGACCATGATTGATTCTCCCTGCTCACCCTAGCCCTGACCTCCCTGCTATCCAACAGTAATCCCTAATTAACTTGCATAGAATAAGTCTGTCTAGGAAAATATTACAAAACATTATGTAACCAACTGTATAATATCCTATTATCTGACTTGTACTTCCTCCTGACAATCTATATAAGTGACTGCTTAGCCCCAATACAGGACAGTTGACATGGAACCAGTGCCTACCAGCCTGTTAGCATAAATAAAACTGTGTGCCTTACAAAATTTCTTAGTGTTACATGTCTGCCCTCTGATATGGACTAATTTATCTGCAACACTACAGAAAAAATAATAGAGAAATGCCCTATATAATGAAGAAAATGAGAACACCATCCACATATTGCAAGTTGAACACATTCTCTGTAAAAGCCTGCAAAGACCGTGAGCTTTCATTGCTGGCTTATGCTCAGACTTCGCTCAAGCAGAATATGAGGCTTGAGACCAGTGGTTTACTAGGCACTTGACGACTAATGTACATCCCCCAAACAGGCGATATATAATTATTACTCCCAAAACTGACAAAGAGAAAAAGAAAGTATTTATCCGGACTTTCCTATATACACTGTGACTCAGAGTAATCAAGAGCTCATGAGGAAAGGTACCTGTTTGTAGAAGAATTTTAGCAAATACATGAAATGTTAACATTGGGAAATTCATAACTTTTAAGTTCTTTAGTAAAATAATGTAACTAGGCTATGATTGGTATGAAGTTAAGGAGTAAATGAGCTTGTGTCATCTGAACCCATTGATGAATCTTACTATTCATCAAAATGAGATACCGACTGGGTGTGGTGGCGTGCCTATAATCCCAACACTTGAAAGGCTGTAAGTAGGTGGATCACTATGAGTCAAATCTAGTTGTGAGACCCGAACACCCTGTAGACCCTTCCCTAAAATACAAAAAAAAAAAAAAAAAAAAATTAAAAATGAGCCAAACAAAGAGAATGCATTTCATCATGTGGTGAAGTAGATCATATATAGCACCACCTCTCTAGCACCCTTGCCCAGAACTTGACACTGACTAATCAGACCTCAACATCTGACTATTGGTTCTTAGGAAATATAGGAGATGAAGCAAAGGTTAAACAATATCACAAGGAGACAATTAGGCAAATTGAGAGTATCTGTGTACAGAAAAAATGACAGTTTCTTCAACAAATTGATGACATAGGGAAGGATGAACTATTAGAAAATAAAAAATAATTAGGAGAATTCATCAACCAAATGCAAGATCACTTTGAGAGATCCTGATTTGAATAAATTAACAGTAAAAAAGACACTGTGAAGATGGAAATAAGAACAAAGAACTAAGAAACCATTTTTAATTTTGTTGACCTGTTGATGCCATAATTTTTATATTTTAATATCAAAGGAATTTGTGTGAAATTTCCTTTGAAATCCTCTAGTTGGGAGGAACAAAAATGATTAGAGGCTAAATGAGATAAGGATGGCAAAGTGATTAAAATTGAATTAGGGTGATGCTAAGTGAAGGTGTATTATATTATCTTTTCTATTGTCTGAACATTTTAATAATAAAAACTCGGAAAAAGAAGTTTCAATCAGGAATATAAACCCTGGATTGCAGTATTTAATTTATCCTTTGTGATGTAAATTTCCCTAGTCATTTCATTATAGTATCTCAACTTTCTCCTCAATAACACAAATAACAACCAGTTGTTTATTGTGTCTTCCTTATGCTCAGAATCATATGTAGTCCAAAACAAATAAAATAATTGTACCTATCTTACCAGTATCCCACCTATTCTTTTTTTTTTTTGTTTGTTTGTTTGTTTGTTTTTTTGTGGGACCAGGGTTCGAACTCACGACCTTGCACTTGCCCAACAGGCACTTGTGCCTCGGAGCTATCTCCCCAGCCCCCCCCACCTATTCTTGAAGTATCAAAGTGCAGATAGAAGGAGCAGTAAGAGAAAACAGAGCTTTTCGAAAAGCAGAAAATTATAGAAGAACAGGGGCTGGGAAGATAGCTCAGTAGAATAAGAGCCTGCCATGGAAGTGCAAGGTCCTGAGTTCAATCCCTGGTACCACAAAAAATTATATATATATATATATATATATATATATATATATATATATATTGAAAACCATCTTTAACACCACTCTGCAGCAATAACATATTAAGATGTTGATGTACATTTACACATTGCCAGGAAATTTTTCCGTGGATGCAATATATAACCTATGTATGTTTAAAAATAAAATTTGGACTATGTCTGTATGTATTGTTTTATAGTCTAGTGTGTCTGTGTCTCTGTGGCTCTATGTGCGTGCTATTTTACCCATGAGTAATCATATCAAGCATGTAAAAACATTATAGACATGTCAACATCACCTAGTTTCATTTTCTTCCCACAGCTATTTCATTAACGATAACCAACTGCGTAATGAGTATGCATCACATGCGCTAAACAATAGTCATCGCTGTGTTGAACTCTTGCATGTTTCTTATTCTATCCTCTTCTACCCTACTCTTCACACAAACCTCAAAGTGATCTTCCTGAAATACCTCTCACCAAGTCATTCATCTTCCCCAAAACTTCAGAGCAAATTTTATGCATTGTATGATTCCATTATATGACTGTCGAAGAATAACAAAACTATAGAAACAGAGAATGCATCAGTGGTGGCTGGGGGTTAGAGGCATAGGAAGGATATGACTCTAAAGTGTTAGCACAAAGAATTCTACAGAGTGTTTAAACTGTTCTATGACTTCAGTATAGTGAAGAAGACATAAATTTATATGTGTGCTAAAATTCATGGAATGGTACATTATCTCAAAATGACAGTTTTTTATGATAACTATTAAAAGGTTCAAATAGATCTGTTTCCTACAAATAGAACAGCAGGATGCTTAGCCAATACGTTAAAGGGCCTTTTCGTTTCTCCCACCTCTCAATCTACCTTTCCTATCTCATCTCTGACTGTGCCTCAGTCCTGAAATACTATAATCCAGCTCCACTGCTAGTACTTGCTATTCAGGGAATATATATATCACGAACTTTCACATTTCTGTGCTTTTGCCTGAATTTTCTCTCTGTGCTCACCACCACCAATGGAAATCTTACTTACACTCCAAGGTTTAGTCCACATTTCATATCCCCTATGCACCTTGTCTCATCTCCTTAGTTACAATTGAATTTCTCTTTTCTCCAGTGCTCTGTCAACACTTATTTCGTTACATTCTTTCAATGATTGTGCAATAAAACAACAAATCTTGCCCGGTAGTATTCACTACAGCTAAGCCTTTGCATTCCTTCCAGCCATGTCTCAGTATCCTATGCGTTACTGGCTTTCTAGGTCAGGCTACACCCATAGATTTTTGATGTGTTTGTTATTTGCCTTGCCATCCTTCCAACCTCAGCTTTGAACTTCATTTTTAATGAAATAAATTCCTACTTTTCTATTTTGGTTTTGAATTCCAGGCTTGAACCACTAAGCACATAAATTTTGTTTCCACTCTCAGGGAAGTACTAATTTTTTTGTGGGTTATGCCTGTGCAATCAGTTCTTCTGTCTGGTAGACAGACATGCTTGTCCAGTAGGTATGAGTACATTGGGGTTATAGCTGCTGGGAGTAATGTGTCATGGGTCAGTGAGGCAATTCAATAGGGAAGATCCACATGAGAGATGGGATAGGTTAAGGTTGGTAAAGCAGAGAAAGCACTGATAATTTGGTCAGGAAAGCCACAATGACAGGAGCCCAAGGTAAGTATGAGCACATGGAGGACAGAGCACCTGTAGGATGGATTGAACTATTGGATTGTTTAGGTAACATTTTGGGAAAGCCTAGTGTACAAAAACTAGCTATCAGAGGCAGAAGTACAGAGACTGAAAAAGGAGATAAATGGGCAGGGAGATAGCTCAGTGGAATAGGTGCTTGCCTGGCAAGCACAATGTCCTGAGTTCAACCCCTGGTACAAGACAGACAGACAGAGAGAGAGAGAGAGAGAGAGAGAGAGAGAGAGAGAGAGAGAGAGAGAGAGAGAGAGCAACCAAAATGGCACTAAATGCAACTTATTAAGGACTTGCAGATTGAAGGGTATCAGCAAGACAGAAGGTACTCTACCTCTCCCTTCAGGAAGAAAGAACTTATGTACTAAGTTATACAAAAGTGAGGTATATTCAATTGGAGTATACATCAGTTAGAAACAGTTCAGGAATCAGTGCTAGGCCAAAGACAGTTATTTTAATGGATTTTTTTTACTCTATAGAATTTGGAATGCATATCAGGGTTCCCTGGTAGGCAAGATGGCTGTCAGAACAAAAATGGCTATTATCATGTCAAGCAGAATCAGGGTCTCTACGGGTAAATATTAGAAATGAAACTTTTGGCCCTTTCACTTCTAGATAATATCTTAATGGACTTTCTCCATTTACACCGTCAAAGATGAATATATAACTCTGGCTTTGGTGCTAGCCAGTCTAGACCATGAGATCTAATATTTATGGGAGGCACTTGAGTAAAATGGGATAAAATATGAGATTTGGAAAACCAGGGAGGAGTTTAAACTCTATTACTTTGTCTTAGGAGTTTTGTGACCTTGGGCCAATCACTCTCAGCTTCCATTTCTTCATCTAATAAATAGGGATAGACAGCATTTATCTCACAAGGTCATTGTGATGACAAAATGATCATATGTAAATAATCTATCATGGATCTTGGTATTTAGTAAGCATTCAAAAGGTGATAACTCACTTCCTTTAAGGATACCTCTCATAACTTGCTTTCTATTTCCAGTTAGTTATATGGTGTATGCGTGTGTCTTGCTGTATAGCCAGATCTTAAATCTCTTGGGGATGTACACAGTGTATAAATTATTTTCATGTATTTTTACTTTTCCAAGCAATATATTTAGGGCTTGAGATATATAGCTCAGCATAGATCATATGCATAGCATGAACAAGGTCCTGAATTTTATTTCTAGAGCCACAAAAAAGTAATTTTTATGATTATAAAATTAATGTAAAATTATATGAAATCTATGTATTTCAAAATAGTCAATACAAAAGAAATCAATAGTCTTTCTCACTTCCCCAAGTTAAGAACTGGTGACAAATAATTAGAACTTCTCCCCAGCTCCTCCCAACCACAATTTTGGCATTGTTTTGTTTCAGACAGACGTACAACAATTGTTAAAGTATGATGCTCAAAGTATAAAAAAATGATTAAGGAAGAGAGTATTTAACACAAATGAGAGTGAGCTTGTGTATAAGTTTTATTTAACTCATGAAGGAAGAAACCAGAAAGATGGCAAAAGAGGATATGTAAACTGGTATTTTGCATATAGTCAATCAAAACAAGAATTCTAATGTAAGACTGTTAAATTTTAACCGAAGTTGGCTAATTTTTTTCTTTTTTTGTATTTTTTAGGGAAGTGTCTACAGGGACAAGGTGTTCAGAGTCTCACTACTAGATTGGACTCACAGTTATCCACCTGTTTACAGCCTCCCAAGAGCTGGGATTATAGATGCCGTCACCACTCCTCAGGGCTCCTCAGGGGCCAGGCCGGCATGGCAGTACCAGGGATTGAACCCGTGGGCCCTGAGCTTGCTTTCAGATGTTCAAAGTTGGTTAATGTTCTACAGGGCAATAAGAGCTGAATCCTGGTAACTTTGGTGGCTATTATTCAAAGTATGTTTTTATTTCTATAAACATACATTTAAAGTAGTGTGTGTGTGTGTGTGTGTGTGTGTGTGTGTGTGTATGTAGTGATCCTCCTGCTTTCAGCCTCCCTAATGTTGGGATTACAGGCACGTGCCGCCATGCTCAGACTTCATGCTGGTTCAGCACACCGCGGGTGGCACCAGCATGTGGCATCAGGGATCCAATCCTGGCTCCTATGCTAGTCTAAGCAAGAACTTAGTGCATTGAACTATCTCACCAGCCCTAAAACTTTAATTTTAGAACTAAGACAATTGTATTAATTCAATTGTCAATACACAATTTAATGAATTGATATTATCAATTATTAATTATTAAGTATCAATTAGTCTAATCATTAAGCAATGATATGCTGTAGGTTTTATTTCTATTTTTTGTTAGTATAGAGGCTATTTCCAAGATGTAGCTTTTATGAACTGTGTTGCTATAAATATGGGCATGCATACATCCCTGTGGTATGATGTCTTTAACTCTTTTGGGAAGATATCCAGAAGGAGACAAGTTTTTAAACAAGAGTACTTTTAAAAGAAATTTTAGATTCACAAAAATATTTGGACGAAGTTACAGAGATTTCCAATATAGTGTAGCTATGGCCACACATATGTACAGTTCCCCCCATTAGCAAGATGCCCCACTAGAGTGGTGCATTTTTACAGCTGAGGAGTGAAAGTACATTAACACAGAACAGCTACTGTCTATAGTTTACATTAAGGTGCACTCTTACACATTCTATCAATAAGACAAATGTTTAATACATATCCATGTTTGCAATACTATATAGAACATATTCACTGTCCTAAAAAACCTCTCTGCTCCACCTATTCATCCGATTCATCTGTTACTCTCCCATCTCCACCCCTTGCTGTACCTTCTTTATGAGGATAGAAAATAATATCACTGTGTCTTAGCAATGCTAGTGAATTGAAAAATGTTTGGAATTTTAGACAATTATGCTACAGTACTATTCTCTACAGTTGAGAGTCAGATGACTCTCAGGCCTGTAAGAACTTTTTAGTTTTTTGTCTTTATGTGACAGTGTATCACTATGGAGTGGCTGGCCTTGAGCTCACTTTGAACCCATGCTCGTCTTGAAACTCACAATAATCCTCCGGCCTCAGCCTTCCAAGTGTTAGCATTATGGGTGTGTGCCACTCCGCCCAGTCTAGAACATGTTTTTAAAGTGAGATTAAAGTATCAACTTCTCATCTTTGTTTGTATATTAACTTCTGGTGCCATTGTAACAAAATACCACAAACCAAGCAGCTTAATCCGCACACATTTATTTATTCTCTTACCGTTTTGGGTATCAGAGGTTAGATACTTGTTTCAGTGGGCTTCAATGAAAGTGTCAGTGGCATCATAGTCCTTCTGGATGTTTTATGAGAGAATGTTGCTTTGCTTTTCACAGCTTCTACAGGCACATTGGTGCACTGCTTCCCCGTGACTTCTTTCTCCATGGTTAAGTCCAATAGCAGAATACCTTCAGATCTTTTTGCTTTCATCTGCATATGACCTTGGTCTTATAAGGACCACTGTGACTATGTCAATCTGACCTGGCCAATCCATTTCAGCTTCACCTCATTAGCAACTTCCACTCCATCAGTGATGTAACGACATATTCATAGCTTTCATGGAATAGAATGTGGGTATCTTTAGGGTGTGTGTGTGTTAGGAGTCATTATTTCTATCATGGTCCTGTTTCAAATTTTGAATCACATTTTTGTAAGGTTACATATCAATATTTTTTTTACATATCAATATTTTTCAAAATTCCATAAGCATATATTTTGTTTCAGAATTTTGACACAATTATAGAATTTCCAGAGTTCAATTATTTCCCATGGATGAATATTTGTAGCTATTTTTCCATCAGTATAAAATGGCACGAAGGACACCCACCACACAAATCTCTTTGTACAATTTGCCTATGATTAATTTTGTTTTTCAGCACTAGGGGTTGAACATAAAACCGTTACCCTGAGCTACATACCTAGCCCCTTTTTATTTGCAGCCAGGTTCTCACTAAGTTGGTAAATTGCTCATGATGGGTTCCAAATTGCCATCCTCTTGCCTCACTCTCTCAGAGCGCAGCAATTACAGATATGCACTGCCGCATGCAGTTCACTCTGTTTTCAAAGGGCAAGTTCCTAGCACTTAAAATTCTGAGACAAATGCAGGGCCATTTAATTTTGAAAAGCATCGACCAATTACCGTCCAAAAATGTATGCCAATATTTTGCACTCCTAGTAATAGAGAGTCACTGCTTACCTACAACATTATACTAGATATTTGTGATTCATTCTTGAGTCTTCAGCATCTATGTAGCACTGTGAATTACACATGCAGGTTTTCCTGGCGCAAAATAAAAGATTAGTGATGTTTGGTTAACTGAAGCTAATGCAAATCCATGTATAAAACTCAGAGGCTTTCTCCAAACAATGTAGCATTGGTAGCACATAATGTATGTAAATGTATCTGAATACTATAAAATCCGATTCAGGTTTTATTTTTGTGCATGGAATGTGTTCTTTTCATACAACACAGAGATTCAACTCACTACTTCTGCTTCACATGGCCTGTGCTTTTCCCAAGGCCTGTAGCACATTTTCATTACATACCACAGAGGCACTAAGGGCTTGTCTGTGAGTGATAGGGTCAGTCCTTCACATTAAGGAATAAGATTATGAGCATATGCGTGCCGTAAAGACAGTAGGAAGACAATATCAAAAGCTTCAGAGAATGGGGATTCTTTTTGATAGGTATTTTGGAAATTTCATAATCAAGTAATATTTTACTGAAAGATGTTTAAAAGACAGAGATCCAAGGTGTTAGATGAAACATTCTGGTGAATATCCACTCTTGGTTGCCCACCCACTTCCAAGAAAAGGCAATAAACTGTGTAACACCAAGAACCAAACCCTTATGAGGTACAAGTGTGAGGGTACTAACAAGAAGGGTACTAAAAGTTTGCCTAGGTGCTCAGGAATATAGCAGCAAAGGGATGGGCATTAATGTCCACCATCTATTTCCATCAGAATTAGGAGTCAACTTCTCAGAAGCAGGAAGTGCACTGCAGACAAAGGAAGTGTAAAAGAAAGCACTTTCAAACCTCCTTGACTGCTTGTTTCTGGGGTTAGGGATCATATTAGCCTGAGCACTTATTGTTCCCTGACTTTTCTTTCTACAACCAGGGTTTGGAAGGTGTATATATCAAAACATACATGAGACAAAGCTCTGAAACTATTAACTGGATCCTTTTACCATCCTTCCTCTCACTTCCTCGATACCACTCTACAAGTGTATGCAAACATGCCCTTGATTTTCATCCCAGTTATTTCAGAGTGGTGTCCTCTGGTAATAAATGATTGTAAAACTGGGAATGGTTGTGCATATATATGATTCCAGCACTCAGAGAGGCTGAGTCAGGAGGACTACAAGCTCAAATGCACCCTGGGTAACTTAGTGAGTGACCAAAACCCTACCTCAACTGGGTATAGTAGTGCATGCCTGTAATTCCAGCACTTGGAAGGCTGAGGTGGGAGGATCAGCAGAAGCCTGAGCATAGCCTGGGCCATATAGTGGATTCAATCCCAACCCTTTCATTACATAGACAGACTGTATCTTAAAAGAAAAACAAAACCTGTCTCAAAAATTTTAAAAATTTAAAATGGACTTGGGGTATAGCTCCATGTCAATTACAGCTCTCGGTTCAATCTTCAGTACCAAAAAAGAAATGTTTGTGGGAAATAATGTTTGACACAAGCAGCATATTTCAGAAAATATTTCTAAAACTACTAACAGTAAAATAATTTCACAGAGACAAAGAAGGATCTAATAGGTGTCTGTAAACTATGGCATCTGTGTGCTTAAGACCTAATGCTGACTCTGATATTCTAACCTTGGGAAGGTCACTTTATCTCTCTATGCCTTAGAATATGTAAGTGGGGGCTAATAAAAATACCTATCTGATCAGAGTGACTGTGCGAATGGAATGATATAAATATATAAAGCACATAGCACTGTGGCAGGTATAGAGTAAGTGGTTATAAATGTAAGCTATTATTTCATTCTCCCACAGTGCCTCAGTTTTGAACCTATGGTCTTTAAAGTATTCAGGAAGTAAATAAAATGGACAATTTTTAGTTTATTTACTATGATTCCATTTTTCTAGCTCATTAATTTGCATATGCTTGGCCTACCAAATTCCCCATAATATGGGAATAGCTATTGTTGTAATGGCCTGCTTCTTTTCCGCCAAACTTGATAATTCTGCTTTACTTTACAAGAAAACATCTCATGGACCCAATCTTTACTTTCCTTCCATTCAATAATGCTTATCTCTCATGCATGCTCTGCATTGCTTTAGGACTTCAAAAGGTAAAAAGAGAATGATTGATTAGTGTTTTCAAATGGAAGAGGGTATCACCCCAGGTTGCTGGGTTGTATCTAGAAAACTGCTATGGAATAGAAAGGTCACCAGCTAAAGGTGGTGCTGGGAGTTCATTTGCATAATGTCTCAACAGAATATCTTCTTGGGTGAGGGGAGCAGGTTTTTCAGGTTAGAAGCTACTTCACACCCTTCCATCTAAGCTCTGTGCATTCCTAGGATATTAAGTCATCCAGGTTGGTAAGACACTTGAGGTATAATTTTTGCGTGGTCCAGTACTGAATCATATCTTTCCACCACATACATCTACATTCTAGCTCTAATTAGTCTGCCTGACTCAGTGTGCTTCTATAGTATCCTCCTAAGTAGCTGCTTCATGTGACTTTTATAGAACAAATTGCCGTTCTATGCTACTCCTGCTCTTAATTGAGGGCAAGTTTATCATTGGGAAGAAATTCTTTCCTTGAGTTCCAAAGAGACAATGTGTTCTTCTGGAGGTCTGACAGAGTATTACTTTGAAGTTCATCTTGAGTGTCAGAGTCAGTGTGAGCTTTATATAACAAAACCTAGGTCATTTCTCCATTATGAAAAATGGAACAAGAAAGTTTGGATTGTAAAAAACTACATATTGGGCCAGCCAAGTAGCTCAGCAGATTAAAGCACCTGCAAGCAGGGGCAGGGTTCAGGGCCTTGATCCCTGGGCCTTCCTTGCCAGCCCCACTCCTGGGGCATGCTGAGAAGCAATTGAGACTGGGCATGGTGGTGTGCACCTGTAATCCAAGCTCTTGGGAAGCTATAAACAGGCAGATCACTAAGAGTCAGATGTAGTAGTGAGACCCTGTACACCCTGTAGACCTTTCCCTAAAAATTAAAAAAAAATCCTCTCCGTTGTTCCAAAATGTATTAGTCACGGGGGCCTGGGACATAGTTCAGTGGAATAAGTGCTTTCCTGGCAAGGGCAAGGTTCTGAGTTCAATCCCTGGTACCACCAAAAAAATGTATTATTCATTTTTCTGTCACTAAAACAGTATTCCTGAAGCCTACATGTTAAAGGAGAGAATGATTTGGCCTATCCATCTCAGGAGTTTCAGTCTGTACCCTATAAACTCCCATGCAAAAGTGGCCTTGATAAGGAGCATGGCAAAGGAATGCTCCTCACATCATGCTGGCCAGGATGCAGGAGGCTGGAAGAAGGGCATTTTAGATCTAACCATAGCACACAGTCAGACACTACAGTCCAGCTCTGATTTTATTTGCAACTTCTTTGTCAGTACTCTGTACAAGCTGGACTAAAAAGTCTGGTTTCCACATTGGAAAAAACAAAAACAAAAACAAAAACAAAACAAAAACAAAAATGTCAGCAAAGGAATAGAAACTCTACTTGAAAAAGTGACCACCTAGGTGGAAACGGTTAAGAACAAAATTGAATCATGTTTCCCATTCTCTGCTCAGTTTTCCCACTGCAGAAAAGAAGTGTACTTTGGGAGCTCTGCATTTGTGCTGCATTTCCTGGGAACCTTTTATATATAAAATTATATGAAATGGTCTTGTTTTTTTTAAAGTAAGACATTACATTCTCTCCTAAATTAATTGGCATGCCGGGCGTGGTGGCTCATGCCTGTAATCCCAGCACTCGGGAGGCTGAGGCAGGAGGATTGGTGCGAGTTCGAGACCAGCCTGGGCTACAAAAGTGAGCTCAAGGCCAGCCTCAACTGCAAAGCGAGACCCTGTCTCAAAAAGACAAAAAAAAAATTAATTGGCCAATTCTTTTAGCTCCAAAAAGCAGTGGAAGCTGGGGAAACCAATTAGCCATGTCAAGCAATAAGATAATTCTGGCTAATAGCCCTATTTCTTATAATAAAAAGATCCCTCTGACATAATGTCCTGATACTGTATAGTGGAAGTGGGAAATGACTAAAATTAAACTCTTAGCGTGATTGAAAGAGCAAAGTTGGATGTGGCTGGAAAGCCCAAAGTTGAATTGTTCATAATTTTACGAAGCTCTGTGATGGCAAAACTGATACACAGTACTAGTTCTTCTCATCTTCTTGCTCTGAGAGAGACAAGCAACAATTAGGTAAATGCTGGGATACTTGGTCCCAATTGGCAGCAGTCATAGTAACCTTAATTTCTTGCTTGCTTTAGAGGCATTGAGCTGACAAGTCCACCAAAACATCTAACTAACATGAGATATAAACATAAAGATACATGAGAAAGAGAGACTGCCGGCAGAAACCAGTACTGATGATAGTTAATGTGGTCTAGGTTCTCAGCACTTTCACTTTACCTTGGAAGTGTTAGCCAACCATTCCAACCTCAAACAACATGAAGGTGACATCCCAATGATTGTTACTTTCTCTCTTCCCCCCCAAAAAAAAGAAATTTTAAAGACAATAGCAGACACAAAGCAGTCTTCATTTCAAACACACACACACACACCAGAAATATTTTCAGTTACTGTACAGCTTCCCTGAGGTCCACATCAAATAGTAAGAGCACATAAAAGCGGAGTTGGAAGGAATCCTTATAAATGAAGCAATGAGAAATTTCACACAGTTCTACTTGATAAGCTGGTGACTTGTGTAGGTTCCTAAGAAAAGAATCTTTCTGGCTTACACTCTGAAGAAATTCTCCTCTACACAGCCTCCTAGATTCGTGACCAGTAGTAAAATTCTAGAACTCATTTACTTGGGGAACAGCGTTTTTAACAGTGCAGCTTTTCTTTCAAGCCAGAGCTTCTCACTCAAATTAACATTCCAGGCACACAGATTCCACAATTGTCAGATTGTTTCCTGGGAGGTATCCATGGTAAGCAAGCTGTTGTATCTACTGATAAGTCAGGAGATTTTGAGCCTCAAGCTTAGCACAGGAAAAGCTCAGTAATAATTTACACAGATGGGCAGATCTGGAATGTCATATAGAATTTAAGATGCTTGAAGGTAATTTATGCCATCTGCCTTGGGTAGGCGTGATATGAACAGCATTTCTGACTCTTCCAACTATATAGTGGCTATCCCTGATATTATGGTTTGTGTTTAGATGTCCCCCTCAATGCCTCATGTAGTCATAGGGTTTTCTCTTGTTTTGATTTTTTTTTTGTTGGAGGGGGCTGAGTTGAGAGTATGTGATTGATTTGTAATGCAAGCTAGGATTACAAGCGCTGGGCAGAAGAGTGGATCATTGGCACATCAGGCTTTTGATCGCATTCCCACTGCCCTAACTTCAGTAGACTGAATGCAACATAAGGGACACAAAGAGGCTTGTCTTGCTCTCTCGCTTGTTACTTTTGCTATCTTCTGTAAGCATGAGCTGTTGCCCCTCTGTCATGTGTCACCCTGTTTTGGGGCCAGCAATTTATGGATTGAAACCTTATTATTGAAACTGAGATAAATAAGCATTTTCCTCTTTAACTTTGAGTGCTAGGTATTTTGTCTCAGCAATGAGAATAGTAACCAATATATCTTGTAGCTAAACATTAAAGCAAAACCTTTTTTTCTATTTCTGTAGTACTAGGCATTGAAGTCAGGGCCCTGAACATACTAGGAAATTGCTGTACCATTCAGCAATATCGCAGCTTATTTAACTTTATTTATTTATTCATTTATGCATTTATTTATTTATTTTCCAATTGTCACATTGCTTGTTCTGACCTCAAACTTTTGATCCTCTTGCCTGAGCCTCCTGAGTAGCTGAGAACACATGTGTGTACTATGCCTGAGTAGCAATAAATCTTAAATAAAACTTACTTTGGGGTCACTTTTTCTTCTGATAGGTTTGAAAGAAAATGTCATGTTGATCATTCACCCACAAGTCTCATCTTACCCTTTATAGTTCCTCTCAGCAACCCTCAACCCATTACACAATACCCAAAAAACAGAATCAGACAATGCTTTGTCTTGTTTCAGCCTCTAAAGGAGATTCTGAGTCAGCCCTTTCCCGATGGTGTTGATGGCAGCAAACACAGTGGAGATAGTCCACTACATTACGGGTAAACAATGAGCGCAATGGATGCAAATACTGGAAGAAAAGGAGCATAAAAAGAATGGAAATCAGATAGGCAATAATAAGTTGCAAGGCAATGAGGGAATGACAGTAATTCAGTAGCACTTTAACTCCAAAGAACTTGAAAACCAAGACCATTATCACATTTTCTACCAGCCTTACACTATAGTGCAGACCCATATGTCCCCAGTTCTGACCTTTGTCAACAAGATCTCTGTCTGCTAATCTCAACTGCAATGCTGACCAGCAAGAGAAGTTGATGCCAGCATAGAGGATGGTGACTGAAATCAGCACCACCAAGGTGCCAACCCGGCTGAAATTTTTCTCAATATTATCAGGCATCTGGGCACCACTTCTCCAGAACTTAACCCAAGGCTCAAAGAAAATGATCAGGAAGTTGAGCACTAAGAAGGGCACAGCTTTCAACTTCAAGGTGGCTGAGAAGAGCACAAGAATCATGAGGCGAGAAGTAATCTCCAGTGTCCTCCAGATGGTGATGCAAAGGACTTCTAGTGGACCAAGGCGAATCTTGTAGTCATCATACTTGATCTGGATAGCCAACATATTGCATAGTGTAGCCCCGTAGGTGACAGATATCAAGGAAAAGATCATTAGTACAGCTGTAAAAACAAAAGAAGGGACAGAAAAAAAAACAGGCAATCAGTCAACAGGAGTAGTGAAACGTGTATTCAGACCCAGAGGTCCAGAATGGTGACAAGTGGGACTTGAGAAGTTCATTTAAGAGTAAATTTTCCAGGTATCCTTATGCACGCCTATAATCTCAGCTCTTGGAAGGCTGAGGCAGGAGGATCTTTGTGAGTTCAACACTACCCTGGGCTACAAACTGAGCTCAAGGCTGGCCAGCCTGAACTGTATAGTGAGATCCTGTAAATTCATATATGGTCACAGTTATGTAAACAAATAAAAGGCGCCTGAATAGACATTTCGCCAAATAGAGCATATAAATGGAAAGCACATATAAGAGGATATTCAACATCATTGTCATTGTCACCAGTAATATATAAATCAAAATCACAGTGAGGGCTGAGATTGTAGTTCAATGGCAGAGTGCTTGACCACCATATAGGGGGGCCCTAAGTTTGATACCTAGCACTACCAAAAATAATCACAATGAGATACAGTAAGTCTCCAAGTTACAAATGAGTTCTTTTCCAGGAGTATATTGCTTTGCACTTCCCATAAGTCCCCTTTATTTTACCACTGCTTTTCCTCTTGTGTTCAGGTGTCCTGTGCTCTAGTGACACACCATGTTACTGTACATCATCATACTGTACATTAAGCACACAGCAGCACATGTGTGATGATGACCAGCAGGCACATGAGCTGCTTCCATGACTTGTTCACCTCTGCCAGTACTTTTAATGAGAGGTCTGTTCATACCTGTGAAAGTCTGAAACTCAGATGTTCCTAAGCCGGGTACTTACTGTATTGCTCAAACTTATTAAGGTGGCTATAATAATTTTTTTAAAAGGTAAGTTTGGAGGGGATGTGAAGAAAAAAGCTATACTGTTGATAAGAATGCAAACTGATACAAGCCATTATAGAAAAGGTTCATCAAAAGACAAAAGCAGAGCTACCACATGATCTGGCAATCCACTTCTGGGCAAATATCCAAAGGAAATGAAATAATTATGTGAAGGCCAGGACAATAGCTCAGTAGAATAAGTACCTACCTGGCAAGTACTGACTTTAATTCCTGGTACCACAAAGAAAAGAGTACAAATTAATATGTGGAAGAGATTTGTGTACTCTAGAGTTCATTGTCATAGCATTCACTACAGCCAATATATAGAAATAACCTGAACATCTGCTGATGGATGAGTGGATAAAGAAAACAAGAGTGAGATTTCTGCCTCTCTCCTCTGTCTCTCTGTCTCTGTCTCTCTCTGTCTCTGTCTCTCTCTCTGTCTCTCTCTCTCCCCCCACTCCCATGGAATTGCATGTTATTTGGTCACAAAATGAAATAATTCATGTCATTTGTGATAATATGAGTGAATTTAGAGGACATTATATTAAGTGAGACAGATTCAGAGAGATAAATGATGTAGTATCTTATTTATATGGGAGATCTTAAACACAGAAAAAGAAAAAAATAGTTTCCTTAGGCTGGAGGCTCAGAGAAAATGGGAAACTTTTGGTCAAAGAGTGTGACCTTTTAGTTATATGATGAGTAAACTTGAGAGATCAAGCATACAACATAGTGACTATAAAAATAAAGATAACAATATATTGGTGACAAAGTATTGAGCACTTGTACTTTTCTAAAAGAGTAGACCTTAAGAATCTTTATTGTAAACACAAAAAAATCGTAACTATGTGAGGGTGTGAATATGCCAATTAGCTTGCTTACAATAATCATTTCACAATGTATACATGTATCAAAACATCCAATTCTAGACCTAAAATATATACAATATGACAAAATAGCATATACTGAAATAAAATGCAAAGAAAGAAATTAAAACATATTACTTGACATGGTTTTACCTCAGATATTAAAAGAGATTGCAAAATAATTAAACAAAAATATTTAAAATAATACAGAATTGGACTAAACAAAATAATAGGAATTTGACAGTGATTGCTATACTGCATACTGCATAATGTTGTATTCAAAAACAGGTGTTCAGATTACCAGATATAAGCATGCAAAATTGGGTTTTAGAAATCTTTTGGGGGCTGGGGTGATAGCTCAGTGGCTTAAGCTCCAGTCTAGCAAGTGCAAGGTCCTGAGTTCTTTCGGCCTAGAGATGGAGCTCAGTGGAGCAGTACTTGCTCAGGATGTGTGAGAACTCAGCTTCAAGATCACACATCACTACATAAATAAAAATATTTTGATATCTTTCTCCATTTTCTACTTTAATAGTATAAATATGCAATAAACATTTTTAAAAATTGAAAAATCACTAACATGCACAATTCTGTGTATATGGAAAAGTGCATGCCTATTTGCACTCCATGAATAACTCTTAGTGTAAAACAAAAGAAAAGAGAAGAGAAGAAAACACAAGGCAAGGCAAGACAAGACCATCCAGCAGAAAAGTGTAACCATGAGGAATGAAATGTAAAGCTTTATTAGTATGCTGGACTGTAAAAGGCCTAAATCAACAGCTTCCAACATTGCCAGTTTTGCCAATAACCTATTGCAATTATGGAACACTGGATTATGTATGCAACTACTTTCTCTTAGTTCAATGAGAAGAATTTTTCTGTACCGATAATAATTAGAAAAATTACCACGTCTACACCCTGTGCTCTGTATAACTAATAGGAGGACAACAACGAAATACTGGGTATGTACTACTAATGGGTTTTGAAACTGCCATATTGTTACTTCTTATTAAAAGTAATTTTAAAAAACAAGAAAACAACAGAAAAGAAAAGAGAAGAGAAGAGAAAAAAAGAAAAGAAAAAAAAAAAAAAAAGAAAAGTAAAGAAGGCAAATTTCCTCCTTGCATTTCTTGGAGATGGGACTTTCCAAACAGGGTCACCACCCAATAATAAGGAAACAGTTAAAATCTGTAATCACACTCACAGCAGCGTCTGCCCAAGAAGATGAGGTAAATTTCAGGCTGTTAGCACTCATTAAAATCACTTTTATGTTGACTTTGAAAACACCGACTCACGTTTCAGCTTCCGTAGAAGTCTTACTCATGGGAAACTAGGGCAATGACTGCTTTGCACTTCCTCCAATATAACAGAGAAGCTCAGATCTTGGATGAGTCCTGGCTCTATCAGTAGTCATTTCAGCAAAGGGAAGAAGAACGCATTCTGGAGAGGTCACTCCAGCTCCTGCGGAGGGGGACCTGTACCCACAGACACAAGGTAACCTCAGATAGTCAGCAGCTTCAGGGAGAACCAGTCAACCAGGCCAACAGTGCTAGCCCCAAGGAAAGCCTGCAATTATTGTCAGCTACAAAACGTGCATAGCGCTTTATTTAAAAAGTGACCCCTTTCACACAGCAGGCTAGAGTTGTAAAAGAGATCCATTGTAGTTTCAACCACATTTGGGAAGGGTCCATTCTCAGAATGGGCTGATTGTTTTAAGACTGAGCCAGAGAACAATTTCAATTCTGGGTTTCCAGTGTTACCCTACAACAGAGCCTGGGTAGGAGAGACAGACACAAAAGATCATTACAGAGAGGATGTGAACTAGAGATAGACTCCAGAAAAGTTTAAGCTCAGGCAGGAAAGCACATAAACTCCCCTTGTTAATAAGCTCGGTTGAATGTGTACAGCATTAAGAGGCAACTGGGGATGAAATGCTTTAAGTCTACTTATCTGCTGCCTATATCCATCATACAGATTAGTGTGGTCTGACTGCTTTCCCTATCTGCCAAATCTGGAGCAGGGTGAGCACCTCACAAACTCACAGGCTATAAAGCTAGGTGGAAAAACATTTGACTTGTTGTATTCCAAAGCAACAGATGCTAGAAAGAAATCAGTCATACAAAAATACACAGGAGTATTTGTATTCATTTCCTTTTTTAGTTCCCCTTCATTATTTTTTTTTCTTCTTCTGGGGATTGAAGTCTTTCTTATTTTTATTTTAAAATTATTTTTAACTTAATTTTTTTCTGTCTTTTTTTTTTTTTGCGACAGGGTCTCACTATGCAGTTCAGGTTGGCCTTGAGCTCACTTTTGAGCCCAGGCTGGTCTCAAAATTGCACCAATCCTTCTGACTCAGCCTCCCAAGTGTTGGGAGTACAGGCATGTGCCACCATGCCCGGCTAACATTTTATTTGTAAAATCTTATTTATTTATTTATTTATTTATTTATTTGGTACAGGGTCTCACTACGCAGCTCAGACTCATGGTGATCATCCTGTCTCAGCCTCCCCAGCTCTGAAGTTACAGGCATGCACCACCATGCCTGGTTTCAGTGGCCAGACCAATACACTTAGGGTTTGGAGTATGGCACAGCATGTGGTACCAGTGATTGAACCCAAGCATCTGTGCTTGCCAGGCAGGCAATTACACTGCTGAGCTATCTTCCCAGTCCCAGAATCTCATTTTGAGGACCAGGACATTTGAATATTCTCAAGGAATTGTTCTCTCCCAAAATGAAGAGACATTTTGAGATCTTGTTCATGAAGACAGGACAAACTTTTGTCATCAACACATCCTCAAGGAAAAAAGAGTTTTTTTTTTTTTTTCCACAGCAAAGGTGACGGCTACTGTGGTCCTCCCAATCTTTATTCATTTCCCATAGGGAAGTTGTCCTTGACGTGACTGTTGTGGTTAAGTTTGATTATGACAACTTGATTGGCTTGGGGGCCAGCCAGGTGACTGGTGAGGTATATCTCTGGTTACTTTTAAACTTCTGGGTACTCATGACTTCAAAGCTCATCTCCAATTCCTCTCGCTTTCTTTTCTGACACTCTCCCTCTGCTTCATTTCTTCTTCTTTTTTGTTTCATAATTAATTTTATTTTATTTGAACAGTAAAAACAGAAAAAAAAACAAATAGAACAAAGTGACAGAAACAGCATAGCATACAACAATGTATGTGTTACAGATTGTCAAAACAGGAATACCTAATTAACAATGGTTGTCATCTATTTTTATCATCAAATTTCTTGCTCAGATTAACAGATACAGTTATAAAAGATTGAGGACCCCACCGCTGGGAGCTGAGCCTGCGCACCCGCCGCGGGTAAGCCCCTGTGCCCCTCTGCCCCGCCTCTGCGTTCCCGCGACTAACTTCCTGTCCCAGCCCAGCCCAAACCCCACCGCTGGGAGCTGAGCCCGCGGCTGGGTCAGGATCCTTGGCCTGCCTTCCCTTTCCCGCCCCCCCCTTTTTTTTTTTTTT